>JASANB010007860.1:0-22437 GCA_030248155.1 Sabatieria punctata
ATGGCTACAGAGCCATCAACTAAAGCTAAGTAGCCATCTCCGGCTAACATGCGGTCTTGTAGTAGCCATAGAAAGCTATTCATAGCCATTACATATACCAAAAGGCAAGCCTTAAAATCAGCCGTGTGTCGGCTTGTGTCGATTTATGGCTTAATTTACGTGACTGTCTGGAATTTAGGGTACAGAAGGCATGCTGAGCTTTCTCCAAATTCAACATACACTTCCCATTCCGAATTTGAGGCAAAAGCCATGATAAAATCATTAAGAAACTGAAAAAAGGAAGAAATTGCAGTGTAGTGAACTCACTCACTTTTAGACTGTTAGAGTACCTGACTCAGTGGCTTATTTTGGCCGGCCACCAGGCAATCGATCGGCCATGACACATCCTTTCAGTTGAGACCGAAAGCTAAAAGATCTGTCTGCTCAAACTAAAGCTGAAAGTAAACTCCAGGTTCTTTTGGACAACATGGCAACACGACTGTCTGCCCGAAAAAACTTGATACTGTGTGAAGCAACTGAAAGCAGATGCAGTGACATTTTTGCATATACTTTCTTGTCTGTGTAACGAACTACTACTTGTTTTGTTTGCTGTTAAACACTCTTTTCGTTTCTTGGACACATAGCGGCATGCACTGCGCAAAGTGCTGACACGCTTCTTGGCCTTCTCATCCGGGGTAGCAGTTTGCGCAGTGCATGCCGCTGTGTGGCCAAGAAACGAAAAGAGAGTTTAACAGCAAAACAACACAAGTAGTAGTTCGTTACACAACAAGAAAGTATATGCAAAAAATGTCACTGTGTCTGCTTTCAGCAACATGAGAAGAAGCAAGAGAAGCGTCTGACCTTGGCCAAGGAAGGGCACCACCATGAGAGCTGAGCCGACGACAGCCAGCGTCAGACAGACCGATCGTTTCCTTCCCCAGCTGAGCAGCGGAACCGAGAGCATGTAGGCCGGGACTTCGACGGCGCCACAGATGGCGTTGTTGATGAAAATGTCCCCACTGAATGTGCTGACATTCAGCGAGACCCCGTAGTATACCATCGAGGTGACAAACCTATCATCAACGCTCATTATTCACTGCTTGCCAGTTATCAAGTCTGCACGCACGCGCATTCAGTACACTGCACAAGCCAAAAATACAACTGTTGCAGCGTCGAATCTTGACACGGGCGTCGAATCGATTTTTTGCGAAAAAAGCGAAAAACGCCAAAACTTGAGTAGTAGTGATTAGAGAGCGGTTGGGAGGGGTTTTAGACTAAAATGTATTCGACGCTCCAAGTCAAAATGACGCTCGGAGGGAATAAGCTTAACGCCTAGCGAGTGTACTGCATAACTGAGGACCTAGCGCAGAGGCAAGCTTTGGAGTGGCTTACCTGGCAGCCGCATCTGTCTGTCTGTCTGGTATCAAATCTACGGGCCTATGTTAAAGGCTGAAAGAGGTTAGTAAGGTGCAGGAGGAGGAGAAGGAGGAGATGGCCAAGCTGGTGATTGACTGATCTCGGCCCGTCACGTTGTGGCTGATGGTACAACAACTGTTTCCTGCAAAACAAAGTAACACTTCTTCAATCGGCGTCTGTGCCAGAGGGAGAGGAGGCTCGGTTCTCCTAGGCAGTTCACACCAACCAACGAACAGAAAGGAGCACGAACACACTAGAAACGGAATAAGCAGAACAGAAGACGAACTGAGACTGGTCGTAAAAGGCACAGACAATCAAAGTATATCTGTTTTGCTCACTGAAACACTGGCAAGGGAGGCCGTACCACACTCTTCTGCAATCTATGTAGTCATAGACGTACATTCTCTAGCCCAAGCGCTGGCCTACAACCACCAGCACCCTACTCCACCAGTCTCTCTTTTGGCTGCATTAGAGGCAAAAATTTGCATACAACGGTGCCGCTGCTTGCAGGAGAGCGCTTGCCGCCACGGGCGCTAGGAATCTCGCTGTGTTTTAGTGCATTTTGGAGCAAAAGAGTTGGCGTCATCCATTTCCGTAGTGTGTGTGTGGAGAGCAAACAAGCTTTCTGCAGCGAAATTGCTGACGCTCAAAATACGGAACCGATCACTTACCACACGACACTCATCAGCAGACAGCGCAGCGCCAGTCGCGGGTGACGCAGGATCCTGACGAAGCCGAACAGCTTGGCGATGCGCCCCGCTACACTCTCATTGCGCTCCTGAACAGGTTTCTCTGTCTGGCTTGTTAAGTGTCTAGTTAAGGTGTTTGTTTGGCATGCATGTGTAGCGCAGTGGTTAGTGCATTGGACCGGCAATCCAAAGCTGCTGGGTTCGACTCCCAGCTACGCTTACTTTTTCACCTTTCTTTGCACTTCCATATCACTATGCAAAGTACAAGACCGAACCGATAGCAAAGTTTTAACCTTTATTTCGTCCAAACTGGTGTCGATCGAAGTTGTTTCCAGCAACTTTCGATTGTACTTTGCCGCCGAAATCAGCACGCGTTCCACGTCTGCCACTTTGCCCTTGCTGAACAACCAACGCGGACTTTCCGGCAACAACCTGTAGAACAAATATCTATTTATCATCACACTGTCATTATTGTCTTAGCAACATCCAGACCGTTTCCAGAAAGTTTTTTTCATATTTTGATGACCAGAGTTCGTGCGGCTTTTGCTATATATGGTACGGGGGGCTTACACATCTACCCCTCGGTCAGTCGTACCGCTCCCACCACAACCCAGAGAGAGATTTTTTTCGCACAAAATAGGCAAAATTGTTGGGACCCCGATACGATCTCCAGGCTGCCCTTTTGAATTTTTTCGGCCCAATGTATGGCTTTTGCATAGAAAAACTTCCTGACCTTACCAAAAAGGAAAATGAAAATTCTCAACGAATCAGGGTGAAGTAATGTTGAAAAATTGGCTTGGTAAACCGCATTTAAACTATACTCCATACATGTAACAGGTCATCCGCCGAAGGGGAGGGGGCTTGAAGAAAGGAGTGGAGGGTCTGGCCCCGGCCGAGGGATCTGAGAATTTTAGTGAGGGGTTGGGCATTAAAAAACGCTGAAATTACTTGCCAAAAATAGGAGAGGGCGGAAAAATCGTCTCGGGGCGATCCCATCCAGGCAGGGGTCTGGCCTAAGTCGGGTGGGGGCAGACCACCGGACACCCTGTTACATGTACATACAGGGTGTGCCAAAAAAACAACCCAGCAGATTTTTTGCTGTAGCAACCGCAAATCGCAACCGATTTGAATGAATCTTTTTTTAAATAAAAGATAAATAAATTCTTGAAAGACTGATGAATCGTTTATTAAGATAGCCTGCTTAGTTCCTGAGATATTTGCCCTCAAAGTCAAAACAGAGATTTTGGCAGTGAACAAGAGTGATAAACACAACGATGCAGATTTTTCACTTTTGCAACCATGAATCTTAACCGATTTGAATGAATCCTTTTTGAATGAAAGATCGATAAATTCTGCAAAGATTGGTGCAATTTTTATTGAGATTCACTGCTTAGTTCTTGAGATAATATTTGCCTTCTAAGTCGAAACAGATTTTGGCAAAGAACAAAAGCGATTCCGTTGCACTTCATAATAAAGCAGATTCCTACTGCTGGTGGCTAATGACACTTTACTGTTGAAGTGAACCGAGTTTATGTGTCACCAGTAAAGCCTCGAATAGCCCTCAGCAGTAGCAGGAATCCGTTTTATTACGAAGTCCAGCGGAAAAAGAAAAATTCCCTCTTGTTCACTGCCAAAATCACAGTTTTGATTTTGAGAGTGAATATCTCAGGAAGTAAGCAGAGTACATTAATAAACGTTACATCAATCATTCAAGAATTTATTTATCTTTCATTTAAAAAAGGATTCATTCAAATCAGTTGAGATTTGCGGTTGCTACAGCGAAAAATCTGCTGGGTTGTTTTTTTTAGCACACCCTGTATATTCTGAGGGAAAAATTACAGTTTAGTATTAGATAGCCGAAAGTCAGAAGTCCGATTGTCAAGAGTCAGAGTGGTGTGTAAAGTTCTAACAGTATCATTTGGCGGCGAGACGTTTCTACTGCTATAAAATTTTTCCTGACCAGACACAGAAGTTCTTGACTTTTCCCTGATTCCCGGAACCATTTATGAAGGCTCTTCTGTACACAGAGTGAATGATTGATTATTGAGCGATTGACGAGTTTGATCAATCAATCAATGAAAACTGATCAGAACTGTCGTACATGTAATTTTTGTAGCGGTTGTTGTGAACAATCGGCCAAGAATTAGGACTTCAATTAAATAGGCTACAGGAAAGAGGCTCCCTCTTGCTTGCCCTTATTTATGGAGCGCTTTAGTGATTCAAGCAGCACAATCAGTTGCCCGCCCGCCATACCCATCGCCGTCAAACGCTCCTCTCGCTAGGCTATAGCCCCTCGTCCACAGGCGACCTTTTTTGGGAAAAACTGTAAATTTCGGTCACAACCCTCCAAAATTTTGGCGACCTTTAGTTGGGAAAGAAATTTTATTCTCTCCAACCCCCCACCGGCCGAAAAGCCTCTCTCCTCCCGATTTTCCGGCCCATGTACGTTTTAGATTAAAAAAACATTTCAGTCTATAATCATGGCCGATACACCGGCAAAAAGGCCATAATCAGCGATTGGATAAGATGATTCAGAGAAATATCAATCGCTGCACAAACAAGCATGAGTCAGACGAAGGCAGGCAGGCAGGCAGGCAGACGGCTCATTGAGAAAACGGTTTTACTTTAAACTTTTAAGCTTTTTCAGGCCGGTAAAAGGGCACCGACCGACCGACCGGGCTGGCCGCTAGGTTTTTGAGTAGACGCAAATATTTGCCCTGTAAACAACAACTCGCCACCAGTAGAGCAGGTTGACGCCGACTGGAATAGAAATTACAGTATGCATCAGACGCCAGTTGGGAAAGGCGTAGGCCACCAGCGACAGCGTTATGTAGCCGAGCGCGTAGGGAATGTAGAACAGACCGCCCACCCAGTCGCGGTATTTGGCCGTGGTCACCTCCATGCCTAATAAGGAGATCACACTTAATCAAGACCCAACCGTATACGCACTTACAAAGCACGAAGCCGGTGGAATAACAAGCCACGTTAGAGACAGAGAGTAGGAATCGGAAAATCAGGAATAGCGGGTATGAAGGGGAATGAGCCTGTAGGATCCCGAATAGGGAAGTCAATGTACCCGAGACCACCACAACTTTCTTGCGACCGAACCTAAAAACAATAAAACCACTTAACTATAAATCCTAAACGCATCTGTTTGTTACCTATCGGAAAACATTCCCGAGAAGAGTGCGCCGAAGAAAAACCCGATCATAAAGACCATTTGAGCATCGGCCACTCGCATTGTACGATCACACACAAGGTCCCACTAAAATTTGCATAAAGCGGTGTC
Source organism: Sabatieria punctata (assembly GCA_030248155.1). Classification (NCBI taxonomy): domain Eukaryota; kingdom Metazoa; phylum Nematoda; class Chromadorea; order Araeolaimida; family Comesomatidae; genus Sabatieria; species Sabatieria punctata. Next base: position 5,374 of record JASANB010007860.1, read on the forward strand.
GCTTTATCTCAGCATATATTCAGCTGCCGAAATCGAGTCAATATCAGCTGAGGTAAGATCGATATGCCTATCTTGCTCACCGGCAGCTGTTTTGACTGATTTCGGCTATTTTAGCACCTGAGTAACAATAGTTTCTTCCATAATCTCTTTGGAATATACGTATTTGCTACACGCTTGACTGACAGTACCATTAGTTACTTTATCGCAGGCAAAAGCACTGAAGCAGGAATAGATACAAGGTATATCTGACCGAGCGAAAAAATAGAAGACTACCTAAAATTCTCAGCCGTTTGACACCGAAAGTCCGGTTGGTATTGCATGAAGACCACAGCCATATTGGTCATGGATTGGAAAAACTGCGACAGCCAAATCAGACCGAGCACCCAGATCTGCCACGGACCCATGCCCCCGACTCCGCTCAGCATGTCTTCGCCCGGACTCCACATATCGTCACCAACACACACACAGACTGACTGAGAACGAAGAGGAGCGGGCAGCCGGCGGCCTTGGCAACCTGTTATTGAATTTATCTAGACCTAACGCCCAGGCCGTCAATCACATTCGCTGCACCGGCGCCAGGCCTAGCGCAGCTAACGCGTCGGCTATGCTAGCCGCAATCGATTTTAGCTGGTGAATCTTGGCGTACATTGAGGCAAAGTGACTATGACTAGTGGCCTGCGGAGCAATCAGCACCCGATTTGACTTGTACCAGGCACTGAAGAATCGACTCCACACGTGCAACTTGTGACACAAGTTTGGTGGGGGTTCGGCTGAGTTAAGAACGGGCAATTGAAAGGCAGGAATTTTGGGATCTGGGACAGGTGGACATGAGCTCAGTGGAGGCAAGGCCGGGTACAGACCTTGCTCAATGGAGTTGTGGAATTTTTTTAATATTCCCGTAATTCGCGAGTGGTTGTACTGGACAAATAGACCATGTTGGCCGGATTCTGGGAGGGACTCTTGGGGAAGCTTGAGAGGCTTGTTTAAAGGACAGCCAAGAAGTTCAAACGTTACTGCAGACCAAAGCAACTCCTCTAGGTCAACCGAATCCATTTGAAACTTTTGTGAACACATAATGGACACTTGCTTCCGACGCAACTCCAGAAACTGTTGCAAGGGTAGGTTGACAGCTGGAGCAGCTACAAATGTCAGCTGAATTTCAACCAGAGAACCGGAGAAAACTTTCTTAAAATCCAACCACATTTGCCTGGATTTATCTGGTACAACTAGGAGCACTATGCTCTCAGAATCGAGACAACTTGGTAGAAAGTTTAACAGTTGCTCTTCAAGCGATTCTTCAGCCGCGACCTCAAAATTTTGAGCCGAGAATCGTGCAAATCTCTGACAGACAGAACAATCACTGAACAACGAGATTGTATTCCTGGAAAATGCAATAGGGTTGTGAAGTTGTTCTGTTGTATTTGCGTGAACCTACTTTTGACAACGAGAATGCAGATTTAAGAGAAACTGTGCTGCCAAGTGGATCCGTAAATGTGAAAGTGGACAATCCTCATTTTGCGTTTGATTTTGCTTCTCCTCTGAACTCCTGTTTGGAGATCCCTCAGTTGAAGGAACTGCCGAACAAAGCGCCAGGACGTACAAATTCTTTACAGATGACATCTCAGTCTAGCAATAAAGAAACTCCATTTGAAAAATGCTTATGCATCAAGTACAGAGAGAAAAGTCAGTTCATGGTTGGACAGAGACAAATCTTTCCAGGGGCTTACACTCGCAAAAGTACAGCTTGTTGAATAAAAAACCCCGGAATTTAGTTCTAGATTCTAGTTGAGCAGACCGATCTTTTGCTATTGGCGTCACGTGAAAGAGGGAACTTTGACCGAACGATTGGCAGATCGCTGGTCAAAACGAGTCACTGAGTCGGGTACCGTAACGCTTGTTTGCCTCCTGTTTCTTCAGTTTCTTAATGTTTTTTTATGGATTTTGCCTCAAATTCGGAACGGAGAATGTACGCTAAGTTCCCACACATGCATGTAGTTGGGGTTTTGGGTTTCAAAAGCCCTAAATAGGTTTCTGGAACCCAAATTTGTGCTTCTGAAACTCGAAATAGGGTTCCGGAACCCTAATTTAGGTTTCAAAAGCCCTAAATAGGATTGCAGAACCCAAATTTGTGTTTCTGAAACTCAAAATAGGGTTCCGGAACCCTAATTTGGGTCTATGAAACTCTAGTTAGGGTTTCTGAAGCCCTAAATAGCCCGCCCATATCACTTAAATAAACCGAGAAATAAACCGAGGGTTTCAGAGCTCTAATTTGGGTTCCAAAATTTCTAAATAGGGTTCCAGAAATGCATTTTAGCTGTATTAAGTCGAATAAAATAGAGCTTTTTTGTGCGCTTTAAAGCAAAAACAGTTTTTTTCACGTTTTTAATAAAAAAATAGGATTTCCTGCACGTTTTAAAACAATAAATAGGGTTTTAAAGGGCAGTTTTGTACTTCAGACAGGGTTTTTACCCGCTTTTTAGTCCTACATGTCTGTTCCCACAAACTGGGACTACCTGCGGTAACCATTGTTCGAGAGGTGATTGCTAAAAGTGCACGGCCGGCCACTTCAGGGCATTCCATCAACGGAACTGGCTGGAGCCCTTCGAAAACGCTGTACCCACTGGTAGACTTGATGAACTTCTTTAAGTATAGCATTCAGTCTTTAAATAATGGTTACTGAAGGCACCCCGAGCTCTGTGCGAACTTAGCATGCACTTTCCGTTCTGACTTTGAGGCAAAATCAATCAAATCATTAAAAAATTAACAGGAGAAAAAAAGGCAGTGCACTAAACCTGCTCACTTTAAACTCTTACAGTGCCCGACTTAGTGAGTTGTTTTTAACAGGCTACCAGCCAATCGATCGAGCAAAGCGCCCTCTTTCTAATGACGCCAAAAGCAAAAACATCAGTCCACTCAAAGTCAAACTAAGGCCAGAACAAATTTTTGGCTTTCTTCGTTAAAACAGGTTAAAATAAGAAAGCTAAACATTATTTTCAATAAAGCCGACCGAATATGGTATCCAACGACTGCATTATGGACTCTAGATTATCATTTTGCAGATCAACAACAAAGTACTGCATATATCATCATAATCAGCTTATTTATTATATCATAATCTCAGTTTTCAGGTGCGTAGTTCGTATATCCCACCCAAAGTGGTCCAAATAGACCATGGCAAGGGCGTACGGTACCGAAGTAACCCAAACGCGATATAGCCTGTACTTCGTCTATCTACAATTCTACAGTTTTAAAACAGCATTGTATGACAACCAGACTCGAAAAGATGGTCTGTAAAGTGTTTTGAAAACTGAAACTTTGGTTCTGCTTTAAGTCTAGAGGTTATTGGTTGCACTTCCACAACAGACTAAACATGGTTACTAATAGTGATCCGCTAACCAGGCAAGACAGGCGGAAATGAGTGGGAGTGGGGAATTTAAAGTATTTTGAAAATAGCTATCGATTGGTGCGCACTGCGCATGTGAATGCTGTCGGTTCGGTTTAGATATCGGCAAACAGCACACGTTTGAATTTCGGTCGTTAGAGGTCCAAAAATTTGCCAAAAAACGGCTGGTGATTGGTGAGCCAACTTTGAGGGGATGTGTGTAGCTCCGGTTCTAGGGGGGGTGTTTTTCTTCAAATATGCCCGATCGTTATCGTACGTGGTCTATATTCTCCTATAGTCTAGTACGTAAGTTGACTTTCTCGCGAAATGCATGTTAATAAAAGTTCTGCTTTAAGAGGTCATAGACATTGATAAAGCCAACAAAAATTGCAAATCAAGCAACTGGGACAGCAACTGTGGTAGGGTCCACCAAACAACAAAGAGCGAACTAAATAGGACAATCGGTTTTGCTGGTTCGTAGTCATCTCCCATTACACCGCATGGCGATTCGGTATGAGCCCTCGGGACAAAACATACATGGACCGCGGGGCAGGGGGTTAGGGAGGGCTTACCCCCTCCCCTCGCCGGCCAATACCACCCCTTCGGCCGGCCATACCTCCGAACCCCCTCCCGGAGACCCTCAGGCCCTCGACCTACCCCCTCAGTCGGTCGCTACCTCCCCTTCTGGGATTTTTGGAAGAATTTTGTATAGAAAATTATGATAAAAATATGCTTGGATTAGGTGTAAATGAGCTCAAAATAGCTTATTTTAACTTATTTTAATGAAAAATAAGCTAAAACCCTTGATTATAGCCAAAAATCGGACTTTTTGGCTTACTACCCTCTCAGCCCCCCTCAGGCGCTCCTACCCCCCTCAGGAATTGAAAATTCTACCCTCCTCTGCCGAAATGCTAGCCCATGTCTGCGTGAAACTGATAATAATATTATACTAACTCGGCGGCACCGTTAAACGCACACGGCCTTTTCGACGACGTTTATAGCGAAATTTTTATTTGAACTATATTTTCTGGTATGAAAAACTGTAAAAACTATCTTTTCCGACCTGATTTCTACATTTTCAGGGTGCTCCAATCAAATCCTCATCTTGTACTATTTTTTGACTGTACTTATTTTTGTGTACTATAATTGTACTATTTTGAGGGATATACCTACTTCTCCCCCAGGGTGCGTCGTTGGTATCTCCCGATCAAAGTGGCCCATTGTTTAGGCGGTCTGTACCAAAGTGGTCCAAATGCAATTTCATATTGTTTCGGCTTCTGCAATCCTGTTAAGTGAAACAGAGTGTTCTTGAAGCACATACACCTGACCTGATGTAGAAAACCGAAGATCCGGATTAACCTACTAGAGCACAACCACTTTTAATGTACAAACGCGTTCTTTGTTGATTTCACAACGGTAACTCTTGCTGCTTACTGCAACTGCCGTCTCTGTCCGCCGGGCCGGGCCACAAGCAAATTCTATGGGGAAAAAGGTTTTGCTAAGCAAACACCGCTTAGCACTGTTTAATCTACCCGTGACCAATTCAGTTCCAACCAAGCCTCTACTCAACTGAAAGGCGTTCGAAACCGTGCCATATCTCTACTTAGGGTCGAAATTAGTGCGAAACCGCATATTATTCAAAAACATTCTATGCATTACTAAGAAAGATCGTCTAGGCATTATTGTATTCTTTATTTACTAAGGTCACAGATCACAGATTAGGCAAACCACAGAACAACATAACAACTCTCAACTTGTAACTGGCACGAAAACTAGAAGCTAACTAGATGCATTTTTGCTACAGGAACGCTTCAAGAATCCAGCGTAAAGCATAGAATATATAGAATGAGGTATCACATGTACTACAGAAGAATCGCGACAGAAGAAAGAGCGAACTAATCAGACCAGTAATCCTACAACAAAAATCAAGCAGATAAAGCTTATTTTTACCACAGTAGCTGCAGAATGCCGTAAATTGACGCCAAAGCGGCATGTCGTTCTAAAACGTTGATAAGTACAACATATATCGAGCCTGTAAATTTTCTTACTTGGGAAACAACAGCTGCATTCTTGGATGAAGCAAGCACAGCGGCAAAGGCTAATACGAAAACGCCGCAGTCATAGCCATTGTTTTGCTTAGGACAGTCCTAAAGCAAAGAACGTATTAATCAATCTGTTTTTCGGTACCACTGCTATCTCGCTCGGTGTGCCAATTCTCGTCAGGTGCACCGGTGGTACCGATTCTGTGAGCCACCTTGACACATGCCCTGAATAAACGAAAAAGGAGATAATTAACAGGATTATAGCTACGCAATCCACTTACAGCAGCTTTGCCATTATGACCTCTGCTTCGTATTGATAGATTAGCTGTGTTATTTCTTTTTGTTCCCAAGAAACGTCGAATCCCGTCTTTGGACGACCACGGCCACGACACGACGTTGCATTTTAGACGATCAGCTAAATAAACTGGAACTACTTACAAATCTTCCCACTACAAAAAGTCTCAAAAACACGTCTGCACCAGCACACCGGAAGAATCAGTCAGGATTTCCAAAAATACACGGAATTTTTGTTGTTTAGACAGTTTCACGCGTTGACAGACCGTAGAAGCGATCGCAAAATAAATCTAACGGGCCAGCTATATTTTGTTCGATTTGCTAAATAAATCTACCGCCTGCTAAATAGCGCTAAATATCGATCCGGAGATCACCGGCCCGCACCCTCCCCCAGTTTTCAGTTAAAATTAGATACCGCGTCAATTAGTGTTTACAGAGCGCACCCAAACTGCAAATCTGCAACAAACACGAAGGAGTGCGATGTGAAATGGTTGCTCCCAACGTTCAGATAATTATTTTAAGTAATAACAACTAAATTTTAGCTATAGGCTCCAAGACGGTGCCTTGTTTCAAACGATAACCATCAACTATGAAAAACTGCATATTTCTGCTTATTTACTTTCAACAAATATTCCTAAACAACCAATTGAAGAACGCAAAAATGCGCTGTCGCGATTCCCACTGTAGCATTCAAAGCCCATCGACGCCCGTAAAGTAGGTGTAGTGGTTTAGGCCGCAAAGCCACTGTGCGCCTGGTCGTTTGTTCATCCACTCGGCGGGGCAAGTTTCTTACCGCAAAGATTTGGTGGTCGGCTCGGCACAAAGCCCCACCCACCCAGGCCACCGAAAGCTGGTGACAGTGAGTAGGTAAATGGGAACCGACTAGAGCTGACTAAGCACCTAAAGCTACAATAGCAACCACACGTGTTGGGACATACGGGAACGGGGACAGCTAACACTGTGACCCCCGCCCAGACTGACACCGAGTATGTGTTTAGGCTAGTAGTGAAGGCAGCGAAGTAAGGGCAGGATGCAGTGGCGTATCCAGGAGTTTGGAAAGGGGGGGTGTAAAATTTTGAAAGTGTGCCTGGTTGGGCCGCTGGCCAACCAGGGTAAGAAAATTTAGCAAAATTAGCCCTCAAAAACGCGTTTAAAACGCATTCCGAGCTTAAAATTAACAGAAATTACAAGTTTTAGTAGTTTATAATGGCCCTGCCCAACCAGGGCGAGAAAATTTTGAAAATTTGGCCTTCAAAAACGCATTTAGAAGGCATTCTGAGCACAAAATAGACAGTTTTAGTACATAATTCATTAGTTTCTTATATTTTTGACAGACTTTTTCTTCCTACCTCCACCGCAAAGGGGGGTGTACACACCCTACACCCCGGATACGCCACTGGCAGGATGTGGGTGTGCGTGATGCGCCAGCAGTGTGGACTAACGCAGTGGCTGCGGCCCCACCTGGACAATCAATCAATCAATCAATCAAGCCCATCGACAGATGTGTGATCGCACGAACAATTTTGTTGATACGACAATTAAACTATTGATTAAGCATAAATATAAGAAAGTTCTAGCAAAATGCAGGACGGTGGAGGCCCGTTTAAAACGAAATTCATTAACACCTGAAACACTAATCTGTGCGATGGGTGTTTCCCTCCCTCCCTACCGTAGTCTATGCAGATTCCCGGTCTATTCCCCCCACCCAACTCGACAAACCTGCTTCAGTCAGTCAAAATCAGCGACGTCGGCAGGTAGAATGGACATGGAGAAATGGGCCTCTTCCCGCTGTAGATAGCTGGAGAATTCACCTAACTATTGTTTGCGCCAGCTCTTCAGAAAAACTACATTTTATCGCATAAGGCGCGACGAACACGACCAGGATTGGATAGAAAGAATAGAGATAAATTTAGACCAACACTACAAAACAATTGGTAAAGTAATATAGTGCGAAACAGAAGAAGTTTACTATTCTAGACCTTGAAATTTAAATAAAACAAAACAAGTCATTAAAATTTAGATAGCAACTGGTCACAACCACAGACGTTAGAATCGCGTCTGATGTCTATTTCGACACCGGCAGATCATTGTACACAGCAAGCCAGCACCTAAACAAATGCTCTTCCTTCATATACTCTATCTGTATATATTGGATGGGATAGCTGTACCATAAGACTACTGTAACCCAGTGTGGTGCATTTTGAAAATTTGAAACTAGCATACATGTAACAGGGGGGGTCTGGGGGGGTCTCCCCCCCACCCCCAATCGGCCCCACCCCCCCCCCTCGGGGCACCCCCCCCCCCCCCCCGAGACGATTTCACCGACCCCCCCTCCGATTTTTCTGGCAAGTAAATTTTCGAGCAAATTTTTGCAATTTTTTACAATTTCATACACAAAAATTGCCAAAATCGCCTGCAAAACAGCACTTTTTAGCTGTATTTCAGCCCAAATTAGCGATTTTTGGCAATTTCTAGCCAAAAAATTGCGATTTTTTCGATTTTTGAGCGTTTTTTAGTGCCCACCCCCCTCCCCCAAAATTTTGGCTCAGACCCCCCCCCCCCCGGCCGGCGCCAGACCCCCCCAACCCCCCCTCCCCCCCATCGGCGGATGACCTGTTACATGTATGGAAACTAGGTAAAGTAATACTAGGTAAAGTTGTCACCTAAAAAGTAGGTAAATTAATACTAGGTAAAGTTCTCAGCTAAGAAACTAGGTAAAGTAATACTAGGTAAAGCCCAGAAAAACTAGGTAATACTAGGTAAACCTAAAACGCTCGAAATCAAGTCAAAATATTATTTTTGGTTCAATAGAACTATGATGAAGTTAGTGGAGTTAAAATTTACGAACTTTGACACATTTCAAGTAAATATTTGTATTTTATTGATCAAATAAGTCAGAAATTCATTCTCTGGGCCACTGTAACTGTGGGAAAGCCGGAAATTTGAAGGTTTGCTGACGGAAAAGCCACGTGAAACTGAAAATATCAAACTAGGTAAACTTGTTCTACCTAGAAGTACCTAGTTATGTGGATTAAAAACTAGGTAAAGTAAAACTAGGTAAAATAGAGTAACCAGAAACTAGGTAAAGTAAATCTAGGTACTTTTCCCGAATATTAACTAGGTAATACTAGGTATACCTAGCTACCTAGTTACCTGGATAAAAAAGTGCTCCAAACTGCTGTAACCAAAGTTTACCTGTGAAGGCAAGCAAGCAATAGATTATCTGTTCTACGGATCTGACATAGACATCATTGTGCACAGCGAGCAAGGTGTAGTGCGTCACTCTCCAGTCATGGTTCCATCTCGCATAACCGACCACTCCACAGGCCAGAATGATGCTGCTCTCATCTGCGTCATCCGGCATCAGTGTAACAGCTACTGTGCGTCCTATGATTGAGTGACTGCCCTGCAACCTTTAAACCTACCAGAACTGCACCGATTAGAACAGATTGTACATTTTATTTAGGTCACCCGTTCATTGATTCAGGTAAAATTGACTAAAATGAAAGAAACTAAAATACAGGGTCCGCTAAAAAACAACGCAGCAGATTTTTTGCTGTAGCAACCGCAAATCTCAACCGATTTGAATGAATCCTTTTTTACATGAAACACAAATACAGTAAATTGTTGAAAGATTGATGTAACGTTTATTAAGATAGCCTCCTTAGTTTCTGAGATATTTGTCCTCAAAGTCAAAACAGAGATTTTGGCAATGAACAAGAGTAGTAAAGAACAAACAAGCAGATTTTTTACTTTTGCAACCATGAATCTCAACCGATTTGAATGAATCCTTTTTTGAATGAAAGACTGATAAATTCTTCAAAGATTGGTGTAATTTTTATTGAGATTCACAGTTTAGTTCTTGAGATATTGCCCTATAAGTCGAAACAGATTTTGGTAAAGAACAAAAGCGATTCCGTTGCATTTCATTGTAAAGCAGATTCCTACTGCTGGAGCTAATGATACTTTAGTGTTGAAGTAAACCGAGTTTCTGTATCACCAGTAAAGCCTCCAATAGCCCTTAGCAGTAGCAGGAATCCGATTTATTACGAAGTGCAGAATAATAAAAAAATCCCTCTTGTTCACTGCTAAAATCACTGTTTTGATTTATCTTTCATTTAAAAAAGGATTCATTCAAATCGGTTGAGATTTGCGGTTGCTACAGCGAAAAATCTGCTTCTTTGTTCATTATTACTCTTGTTCATTGCCAAACTCTCTGTTTTGATTTTGAGGACAAATATCTCAGGAACTAAGCAGGCTATCTTAATAAACGGTACATCAATCTTTCAAGAATTTATTTATATTTCATTTTAAAAAGGATTCATTCAAATCGGTTAAGATTTGCGGTTCCTACAGCAAAAAATCTGCTGGGTTGTTTTTTAGCGGACCCTGTATTTTAGTTTCTTTCATTTTAGTCAATTTTACCTGAATCAATGAACGGGTTGTTTTTTGGCGGACCCTGTAGATTTTGTACCAAAACTGCTGTTCATGTGAAGGCCAATTTCTAACTTTTCTGCTTCCTCTGTTCTGCTGAGTAGCAGCACCTATAGATCGGACAAGAAAAGGGACAACCAACCCAGAGACTAATTCTGGGGTCTCCCTGAATGTTGGCCCAAGAATCGTTGACGTCGACATCGATCGGTTCCAGGTCCCCGACGTGTCTGAGACAGGACTCTGCAAATCCGTGCGAATCGTTCAGAGGGTTGTAATGACTGCCGCTCCTCTCCCGACTACAGGGAAACCGTCCGAATTCCAGAACGTACAGACCACGCAGGCCCCGCAACAAACCGGTTATATTACCTGCAACGCATTAGCAACATAGAAGAATGAAAGTTGCTAACCAGTGCGCATGCGTGCAGGTAAAGTACAGTCAGGCAATGGTGTTAGTGCGATACGCCGACCGGTGCGTTACGCCGACCAATTAAAAGGGTGCCTTACGCCGACTGGCTGGTGCTTTACAACGACTGGCTTGGTGCCTTACGCCGACTCGCCTTAGGAGCCTCAACCTGTAGGTGCTTTACGCCGACTGGCCAGGTGCCTTACGCCGACTCTTCTGGTGCGATACGCCGACCTGAATTTTATCAACAGAGGCCAACATTCTTCTTCAAGCATACAGTATGCAACAGAGGGTTCTCTCCAGAGAGACCGCACGAACAACAAAAATATATTTCAGAACAACTTATGTATGCAACAAGGCTTATATTGACAATCAAAGCTGCTGAACGCTGGTAATTGGGGGCGGCAGGGTACAAAGCCTCAGGAACAAGAAACACCCACGCTGCCAGCGGTAGACGCGCTCTGGATGTAGCTGGCTCTCCGTTCTTATACAGGCCGCATCTTTCTTGCTCGTTCCGTATCGAACATGCCCAAAAAATATTTCCCCCATTGCTCACTCACAATCAATCTTTGTCTGCTACCTGGCCCGTTTAAAGTTAGGCTCCCAGTTGCTCGCGACTGTGATCTGCTGTCACCAGATATGCAAATATTTTTGGTCTGTATTTACGTTTGCAGCGGCATATAGCACTACATATGTGAATACTAGATAGATAGTACTGTACTATAAGCACAAAGACATTGGCAGCCAGCTATAGGTTACAAGAGTTAGTTAGGAGTGCAGTCGGCGTATCGCAACTGTTGAGTCGGCGTAAGGCACCTGCTCAGTCGGCGTAACGCACCTTAGTTGTAGTCGGCGTTTCGCACCTGCTCAGTCGTCGTAAAGCACCACCCCAGTCGGCGTTTAGCACCTAGTCGGCGTATGGCACCTCTCCACAGCAATAAAGTCGGCGTAAGGCACCTGAATCCAGGCAATTAACGCCGTATACAGTACGTTATTTATAGAAAGAAAGGAAGGAAGGAACATAAAAACGTTGTTGTTGTTGTTGTAGCTTTTTTTGTCCGTTTGGACTTGGAGTAGCCAAATGCTATAGAGCAGGAAGAGACACAGAGACCGGCAGCCTCCTTTAACATTAACCCTCCCCATTGTTGTCGGTGTGTGCAAGACAGCTAAGGTTTGGTCCCCATTTATGTATCTACTTGCCATTGCTGACTTTCGATGGTCTGGGTTGGGCTTTGTGGTAAGTCTGTCTGTGGCGTACTCAGGATTTTGCACAGGGGGTGCAAAAGTTGCCTGGTTGGGTGGGCCGCAGCCGCAGGGCGAGAAAATTTCGCAAAATTAGCCTTCAAAATTGCATTTTTAAGGTGTTCTGGGCATAAAATAGACAGGCGTAGGTACGTCATAATTCATTCATTTCTCTTATGTTTGCCTAATTTTTCATTCCTACCTCCACCGCAAAAAGGGGTGTATCTACCCTACACCCCCTGGGTACGTTACTGACAACAGTACGTCCGGATGTTCCGGCACCGCGATAAAACCTACTGTAGTACCGGCACCAACCTGATAAGTGCCTGACGTACAGTAGTGGTAGGAGTTTTCTAAGAATACTTTACCCCAAATCCCGATCGGTCCTTTGTAATACTGTTGTGTGAAGAAGAGAAAGCCGGTGGTGTTTTTAGTCCAGTGGAATAAAGGGTTTGGAAGGCCGCACATCTGTGCAACTGCCAATGCCACGTGACCTTCAGCTGAAACACTTGTAATTACCGATCCTATGAAGTTGAAGGAAATTTTTACACCAATTCCGTAACACATTCTACATATCTGTTGTGCTAGTTCACTTGCGGAAACTAGTTGCTCACCTAAATTACAATTATTTAGTCGTATAAAGCCCGGGAATGAAAACAAAAAACGTCTGGGAACATTTCTCTGTTTTGACGATTCCAAAGACCTATCATTTTTGTATTTGGTTCGCTTTGTAAAAATCATTTTTACGAATTTCGATAAATACATAAATGCGTAGCAAAATTCAGAGCACAAGGTACCTTTGTTAAAGTCGTAGTTCAAGTCAAAGTAGTCAATTCGTTGGTTACATTTAGGAGTGATTTTCATTTGGCCCAAAGTCTTTGACTGATGGCTACTAGAGCGATGGTACTTGCGAGCAGAACCCAGATGATAAAAGCCCATAAATAGTAGGCAGTTGTTCAGTAGAAGACTCATGTTAAATTTGCTCAAAGTGAGAACATTTGTACGCTACTGTCCGGTTCTGGTCGAGATAGAATCTCTAGTTTTTTGCATCAAATTCTGGCCGTCAGAAATCTGTATGCCTCCCGGAGTTTTCCACTAAGACCATGATTATATCTTATAAATCGGTTTCTACAAACACCAATTTGTGTCGGACATTGAAGAGAGAATAGCGGAACACAACACAACTATTGTATTAGAGATAACGGACCAGTAAAACAACATAATTACAGATCTGTAGTCAAACAGTGATAAATCATCACACAATCATTTGTATTTACATGTACAGTCAAACCTCAATATGTGCAACACGCTACAGTTAGTGTATCCCAAATTTTTGTTGTACTTATGGACGTGCGGTCCAAAAGTGCTAGTCCGTGCACTAACAAACTGGCTCAAAATAATCAATCTTTACTTAAAATCAGCTTAAAGGCCTTTGATAACCGAATTTGGCGCTTCCGCTGCCGATACTAAAAGGATACCATTACAGTCAAACCTCCATAAGTCATACTCTCGGGGGTATGAGAGGGCTGAGGAGGTTGGCATTTCTAGCTGCGGTACCCATGAAGTACCCAGTACATGTACTTACAACTTCGTCAGTTCCTCAATAAAACTGCTTAAAGGCAAAGCGCCAAAACACCTTCACCCACAAGTACCGTTGTTTGTGTATACACATACACATTTACCATACACAAAAATACACATTGTTTTTTCAATGTGTATACACATACACATACACATACACATTGAAAATTCCAATACACATTACCATACACAAACACTACTCGAAATGTGTATTTTTGTGTATGTGTATTTGATCAGCAAAAGTCGGTAAAATTTCGTACCGAATCGTAAAATTTCGATGTTTTTGCTGCAGTAATAAACGGTAGATATCCTGATAAAGCCTTCAAATGGCCTAAGTAACTCGATTTCAAAGCTATCCAAGGTTTAAAGCAACAGGCATTGAGAGATTTGATTTTCTTAGCATTTCTGGCTCAACATCTACAAAAAATTTGCATTTTTAGTACAATACACATACACAAAAATACACATTGTTTTGTTGAATGTGTATACACAAATTACCATACACATTTGAAGGTAAATGTGTATACACATACACATACACATACACAAACGGAAAACCAAATACCAAACAACAGTACCCACAAGAGACAAACGCAAACAGCTAAAAAGCGGAAAATAAGCGATAACCTATATTCTGCAATAATAATAAGAATTAGTCAGGGGGCACAAACACAAACTGCGGTTCATCCTTGTGATCCGTGTCCATATTCTTATCCACTGTAAAGTGCCACGTTTTGCCCAGCGCTCTCAGCTCTGCCTACAACAACACAAATCGTATCTGTAGCTATTGGGTTTTGATCGAAAACCGGGCTTACAGAACACATTCCTATAAAAGAATTACGGTTCATAGATTTATACCCACAAACAGTGCCAGCCGTCGGAGTTGCCGTCGTTGACTCCGATTTGCAGTTGCGTCACATCGCCCACTGCAGCCGTTTCAAAGGAGAAATGGTCGGTTTGTCCTTGTTTAAAATTTCCGCTAGGAGCACGCAGTACCACTCGTTCCGTTTGACCGGTTTTTCCTACGATCAGCACAAAAATCTTGCCTTTCGTGCCGCTATCCATTCCCGTTTTCACGCTTAGTTCCCATTTGACCACAGCTAGAAGCACTTGGAAATTGTAAAGAAGAAATAAGAAATTTATCATATTGATTAAGGCCGTCCTATAACACTGAACAACAAATTTTTTTTACTGGAAATGTGTGAAGTGATTTAGACTAATTTGGGTACGCTGATTTCAAAAATCATAACCGTTTTGCTGTATCACGTCAGGATTTTTTAGTAGCAGAAATATTCCCATTGCCTATAAGTCAGGATTTCAATGAAATCATTCTCCATTTATTTTATCATGAATGCTTCAAAATTATAGAAATTACAGAAAAACTCTACTAGGATGTAGTTAGAAATCCTTATGGCATTTGGCTTTGCGCTTGTGCTGCTCTGTGTCAGTTTCACGACGCAGAAACCAGCAGAAGTCGCCCCTCATGTTCGGGTTGTGCCGTCTCTGGTAATGCGTCTCCATGAGTGAAATGTCTTGGTGGAATCGCTCGCCGTGCTCGTCTGAGACAGCTCCCAAGTTGTCAGGGAAGAAGTTCAGGTGCTGGTGTAGGAAATGGATTTTCAGGGACATCCTGGAGCCAAGTTTCCTGAAGGACTCGAGCAGCTGCAGCTGGACCGCAAATCGGGACAAATCATGAAGGACGTCATTTTTCCAACAACTCTAAACCCCAAAGAGCTGGCAGCGTGGGAGGAGCTTCAAAGCTGTGATGGACAACTTCTTGGGGAACGAGCGCGCGGACAACTATGAAGAAGTAGTGCAGCAGCTGCTCGAGTCCTTCAGGAAACTTGGCTCCAGGATGTCCTGGAAAATCTATTTCCTACACCAGCACCTGAACTTCTTCCCTGACAACTTGGGAGCTGTCTCAGACGAGCACGGCGAGCGATTCCACCAAAACATTTCACTCATGGAGACGCATTACCAGGGGCGGCACAACCCGAACATGATGGGCGACTTCTGCTGGTTTCTGCATCGTGAAACTGACACAGAGCAGCACAAGCGCAAAGCCAAATGCCTTAAGCATTTCTAACTACATCCTAGTGGAGTTTTTCTGTAATTTCTATAATTTTGAAGCATTCATGATGAAATAAATGGAGAATGATTTCATTGAAATCCTGACTTATAGGCAATAGGAATATTTCTGCTACTAAAAATCCTGACGTGATACAGCAAAACGGTTATGATTTTTGAAATCAGCGTACCCAAATTAGTCTAAATCACTTCACACATTTCCAGTAAAAAAATATTTTTTGAAATTTGTTGTTCAGTGTAATCAGTGGCGTATCCAGGATTTCGAAAAGGGGGTAAAATTTTGAAAAGTGCCCGGTTGGGCCGCTGCCCAGGGTAAGAAAATTTGAAGCAAAATTTGCCACTTTCAAAAACGCGTTTATAACACATTCCAGGCTGAAAATTAGCAGAAATTACAAGTTTTAGTAGTTTAGTGGCCTGGCTGGGCTTCTGTCCGACCAGGGCGAGAAAATTTGGAAAATTTGGCCTTCAAAAACGCATTTAAAAGGCATTCTGAGCAGAAAAATAGACAGTTTTGGCAATAATTCATTAGTTTCGCTTGCTTTTGACAGACTTCCTCTTCCTACCTCCACCCCAAAGGGCGGGGGTGTACACACCCTACACCCCCTGGATACGCCACTGCCTATAATACTACAGTATCCCTTTAAAGACTCCTACCATATGGCGTATGAAAATTAGCGCAGTATTGGAGTACTGTCCCGATTAGGAAAACAATATCGTAAGTCAATATCGGAACTGCTACCGGATTAGCGTTTCCAATCCTCTCTGGGGGTGTAATATTGAAATCTTCGCTATAAGCCGAGTTCTTCAAATCTGGAGCCGATTAGGGTCTGATTGGTTTTGATTTCGGGCGTGTATGATTACAATTGATATCTAGTAGCGGTCTAATTCGAAATAAAATCAAATCGGAACGGCGTCATATAAGCGGTTTCAGTTCGTAGTCATTTCTAATCCTCCCACCGAGCCCGAACGACCAATTTCTAATCGGATTAGCGAGTCACAATTTCGTCAACAAATCAAATTAGCTCGACAGAATTAGCCCGAAGTTAGATGGCTTGCTCAAAGGGGGTATGTTTATAAGTAGCTATGTGCCATACAGGGCTGTTTTTCGTGAACGTTGAATCCGGCCGGGGCTGCGACAAGGTTGATCTGATTCACAGTTCTGTTGTACAATTGACAGCTGAAGGTGATCAGGTTATAGGCCACACTCTGACAATGCAGTTGGTTGGCGCATTTTGAGACACAATCTTTGTCTCCAGCCGCAGTCTCTGACTTGATCAGAGCTGCCGAACCAGCCACTGCTTTTTGGCCTTCAGCCACTGTTGTGAAGCAGACAGATTCGGCATCTAAATCATTATCGGTCAGGGAGTAAGAGTGACTGGAGGTACTGTAAGTGTATGCTTAAAATTGTAGACCGTCTTTTTCACATGCGTATTTTCCCTAGGCAGTTTACTTACCAGTAAGGACCGATATGATGATTAAGCCGAGAGGGAGATACATAGCAGATTCTTGGCAGACCAACGACATTGTGCGGATGGCACCAACTCTTGTAAACAGATCGAACTGGATTGGCAACGAGTGGTTGGATTGCTAAGCTACAT
>JASANB010007861.1:0-115154 GCA_030248155.1 Sabatieria punctata
GTCGACACATCAGTACCCAAAGGCATTGATAATAAATCATGGGTGATGGCGAAAAACTGTCCTTTCCTGTGTTGGACCGCAATAGGATATAAATAGAAAGCTTGAAATGCACTATCACCATATTCTTATTCCTTCTATTTCCGTTTAAAAACCCCCAACAACGCTGCATTACGTAGTACATATGTATCTATCTTACTGACACTCTTTTAAGCAATTATTTCTGATAGTAAAAGTTTCAGACCATACTTTCAGAACGCTTTTTTGTCTTTCAAGCAATTGTTTCTGACAGTAACTCTTTAGGTAGTTCTTTAAAAATCAGTTTTGTCTTTCAAACAATTCTGTCAGACTGTAAACTCTTCAAGTATTCCTTTAAAAAGCAGTTTTCTGTTTTGCTATTCTTTCTAAAACAGCTTTCAGTTGCAATTCACAGTAAACTGTTGTCAGTTTTCGAGCCACGGAACCAGCAGGACTTGGAATTTTCGGTCCAAACTTTCGCAAAAGGTACCCAGTTATCTTGTTAATAAATCCTGAAAATCTGAGCCAAATTCATAGAGAAATGGCTGAGAACGAACCGTTCGAGTAGACTCTCCTTCCTGATGGAGTGTCTAAAGGCTAGCAGCTTTACAACCAGCGAGCCGAACGGCGCCGAGAGCCCACGCTTTAAGATGCAATTGCATCCTACACGCTTAAGCAAAAGCTAATCTTATACCGGCAGCCTTGGCTGCCGGTAATAATAATTCAACTAGAAAAATCTCTTGTCTCTTCGCTTTTCTTCCTTAACTCCCAGTAACTCGTTTTCCCTGTTTGGGTGTGGATCGTTTGACTAGTAAACTGAGCTGAACAGCACCAAAAAGTGTTCAGAAATTATTTTTTTATCCGTGAAATATAACATTGTTTGAAAGAGAACGCTCTGCTCTTCTGATCTTAAATGTTCTATCCGCAAGTTTCTATTTGTTCCAGAGTATGAGCTAAAGACTGAAGACTGTACTGTTATTTTACTAGTGGATTTTTATTTTACTATTTGCTAAATTTACTACAAATTCAGCCCTTCAACTTAATTTTAATTTTTGTTTTACTACCAAACAGCTACGATTTTACTAGTTTTTGTTTTACTAATAATTTTACTCATCTTACTACTATTTTACTATGATTTTACTAGTCATAAGGTGCAATTTTGCATCTTATGAATAACTGGTGTTAGGTGCCAAATAGGTGCTGAATTTGATCATGATACGAAGTTTTCCAGAACCTTAGAGTTTAGTAAAAATTTAAGTCACGAAAGTGCTCCCACACATCTTTTATGGCAAAATTAATCAAGATTTTGGCAGAAATTCACCAAAAACTAAGTAAAATAGTAGTAAAATTTATATTTTACTATTGACCCCGTTTGGTTATTTTATTTTATTTTTACTTTACTATTGGCTCACAGTTTTACTTTTTACTATTATTTTACTACTAGTAAGATACCACTAAGTCTAACTAATTTTTGTTTTACTATACTATTGTAAAATAACAGTACAAGAATAAAAAATTGAGTCTCCCTCTCAATAACGGCAGGGACCGTGATAAAAACGTATTTTATGTAAAATTTTGCCAGGCAAAATTTTAGCCGAATTGGAGACAAAATTTGCCCGGAAAGGTTGATACTAAGAAAAACTGCCTCATGAAGTGTGCAAAAAACGTTTAACATATACATAGGTAACATTGGGACTGACAACTTTACTAACTATGGCTGTAATACTACATATGGTCACAGAGCAAATGCCCCGCAGCAACCAAGGTTTACCCTTGTTAGGTAATTTTTAATGCTTCTAGAGGAGATTGAGATTGCGTAAAATTCAATTCTTAGGTCTTTTCATACTGTGCGAAATGGTTGTGAGCTCAGGGAGTATTTGCATTACTGTACTACTAGTACACATCCACCATCAAGCAATTTCAAAGGAATGGAACCCTCCTATAGGATTTGCCCGCCAGGACATAACCAAGTCAGAAGCTTACTTACTCAAAAAAACCAATCAAGTGCGAGCTACACTTGGACACCACAAATCACCTTAGCAAGTTGGATCCATTTCACAAACACATCATCAAACAGGTTACTTAGCCTTTCCTATTTAACAGTAATTAGAAGGGTTAAAATGAGCAAAAACTAGAAAATGAGAAAACAACCAGGCGGATAGTTTGGTCGAGTTCAACAAAACACTGCAGCTGTTTTTGAAAACCCAAAGTTTATCAGGTTCAAAAAACTTTTAAACATACCTATTAAAAACTCTACAACGAACACATATTTTTGCGAAACTTTCTTTTAAAAAATCAAGCTGCAAAGACTAACATTATTAATGCTTACGGTTTCTAGCTGGAAGCAATAGAAAGTCGATTAGAGATGTGTCGTTCAATGTTAGTGTTCTTGCAAGAGAGTGAAATGAAACAAAAGCAACAGGAACAAGTGTCCATGTTGTGGGGAAGCTTCATGGAGAAGGTCGACTTGGTCTTATTGATTGTATCAGTGACTGGCAACTTTCTCTTCTGCTTCTTTATGATAGGGAGTCGAATGTTTTCAGCTAACTTAACAAACCAGGTACTTATGTACAGGAGTGACTGACTGCAATACATATAGGGGCTTAATGGACTGACTGCAGTGCTAACAAGGCAGAGTTATGAGCTGTTTTAACTGTTATTTCTGGACGCAGTGATCATGCTGTATATTAGTGTTTAGTGATTTCTTTTAGTTTGGTGTCGTATTCACATAGTTTTATTAGTGATAATAAATGACCAACCAATAGACATCAAAACAACCTTTTTTCAAGATGTCATCATTGCCACAAACTCTGCAACCAACTGCTTATACTGTATGTAGTGCATAATAGACGCATACTGTTAGGGACCGGCAACGGCGGCCAATTTTGCGCCGCGCCGCGTGCCTAATTTTCTTCGCGCGTTTTCACCACATTGGTGTCGCGGGGGTCAAAATCATCTTTTTTTAAAAAATGCGGCTAGAAAAGCGCGTTCTTTTTTTATGGTTATTTGTTTTGATTATTTTAACATAACTATTCACCCAAATCGCCTTGGTAAGCTGCGGTTGTTTTTGGCTAAAATAAGCGGAAAAACAGCGTCAGTGTAAAAAAAATTTATGATCTCAAAAGGTGCGCCCGACAGTATTAAAGAGGCATTGATCATCTTTCCTTTGAGCCATTTTTTTCGGCATCGATGCAGCCAAAGATCCCGGAAATCAGATTGAAATTTTACATGGTTAAGCATAGGCAGAATCGGTATTTTTTCAGAACACGAAAGTTTGCTCTTAAACAAAGAAAAAATAAAAAAGGTGCGCCCGCTTAAATTTTAGTTTTGGTGTTGCTCTTACTAAAATCACTCAGATTTGGCGTCCTAGGTTCGTAAAAGATCCCGGAAATTGGGTTAAAGTTGATGAGGTCGTTAAAATTAGGGGGGATCGATATCGAATACGAACGTATTGGGGATCCTGAGCAGCCCAAAGCCAATGGTTTTTATTTTGCTTCTTTATAATCCTTTAGTAGTTGTGCGTCTCTGCTAATCAATATAAGGTGAATCCTGCTCAGGCTTAACGTGTGTAGTCAATAAATATGGTACATAAGCGGAAAAAACCTGTAATCACTTATTCGAGTTAACTTCATATAATTCGTTTTCATTTATATGCCAGTGGAATTCCTTCAAATTTTTAGCGTTTATTCATAAGTGTTAAAGATATGTTTTGCCCAAATTTGAGTTGCATATTCCAACGCAAACAGGCACGGAAGGTAATCCAGTAACGAACGAAAGTCGGATAGGGTTAGGTGTAGCTGGGGGAGGGGGGAATCAGGGAAGGTCAGAAATGGACTAGATATTAATTAATTAACTTTCTTATGACTATACGACTCCGGAACGTGCCCTATACTGATGCATACCCCTAGGGGTATTTTCATATTTGGAAAACAAGCCCTCAGGAGCGTGCCCTGTACTGATGCGTGTCTAGGGTATTTTTATATTTGGAAAACAGGACCTCCGGGAGCGTGCCCAATACCGATGCGTCCCCTAGGGGTCTTTCTATATTTGGAAAACAGGCCCTCCGGAGCGTGCCTATACTGATGCGTCCCTCCAGGGGTATTTTTATATTTGGAGAACAGGCATACATGGGCCGGAGGGGGGTATATGGAGACCTCGGGGGGGGGGGGGGGGGGCCAAAAAATGCCAAAAAATGCCTATTTTGCCTTAAATAGGCGAAAATTTTCTCCGTCTGGGAGGGGGGTGGGGAGGGGGTATGGCCGACCGAGGGGGTATTGGCCGGCGAGGGGGTATGCCCCACCCCACACCCCCGGCCCATGTATGAAAACAGGCCCTCCGGAGCCTGCCTATACTGATGCGTCTCTAGGTAGGGGTACTTATACTGTATATTTGGCAAAACAGGCCCCCGGGGCTTGCCCTATGTTGATGTATGATCATTAGACTCGCCAGGCGAAGGGCTTTCAAATGATATACAACACGACCAGTTTGGGCGATTTTGGAATTTTTCCAAAAATAATCGATAATCGATATTTATCGATAAATCATGTTAATTTATAATTAATTATAATCATTAAAAACATTAATTTTTGTTTGGGATCGGTTCCTGATTACCCCCGCGCTACACCTGATCCGGAATTTCTCACCAAAGTACAAATTGGAGGAAGTAGGGGGGCCAATCCGGGGGTCTGGAATATTTCGGGTGGGGGGCAGACCACCTGTTACATGTATTGTAGCAGCTCATCCTTGTCTGAAACTGTAAAAAATTGTGCCAGAAACATCGGAGAGGGAGAGTGGAAAAGATCATTTTGGTCGGGGGTGCTCCCCTATCGGGGGGGGTTGGCCCAAGTCGGTGGGAGGGGAGCAGAACCCCAGCCCCGCTGTTACATATACAAATGTACCTGGAAAACACAGGAATAGTTCACACTCTACTATTCAGTTCTAGTTCGAGCTACCAAGGTGTTTGTTGGGTATATAAAGGTGGTAGACGCAGTCCTACAGTCTTGGCATATAAAAAATGTAAAAGAAAATCGCATTGCGATTAGAATGACCCCGGTCCCATCAAAATCGGCGCAGGGGTTTACGAGTGACAGTCTGATAAAGTACATCGGTCATATCGTTATGCACGCTGCGGTCAACTTTCTAGGAAGAAAAGGTGGCACGCTGGGTGACGCAGTTAAACGGTTATAACTCGCTTATTATCCAACCAATTCCGTTCCGGTTTGTTTTGTTAGACTGCATAAAGTGTGTGCTCTTTTCAATTCTGAAGCCTAATTTCGCCTAGGAGCATTTTGAATTTTCGCGTGCCGGTCCCTAATACTGTACCTTCGTAGTTGACCTGGCCATCCCCATCTATGTCCGCTTCTATAATCATCTCCTCAGACTGTTCAACTGTCAGGGTTTCACCAAGTTTAGCCCACACAAGCATCAGTTCAGCAGCACTGATATATCCGTTCCCACTATCGTCAAACATCTTAAGAGTCAGTGTCTGATTCAATCGAGTCTTGGTATTCAGACCCAAAATTGAAAGTTTGGCGTAGAGGGCTGTAAGTTGGCACACTAATACTACTTGATGAGTTATTTAACTGCTGCTGAGGAATTCCCAATTCGACGCTCCGCGCTCGAGATATAGGCCCGCGAAAATCGGCTTGCTTAACTATGGGACTAAAATTTCCAACTTGAATTTCTTTCTTACTGACAAGGGTTGGGACTTAAAAATTGGGGCTTTTAGGTAACTTTTCGAGTAGATTAAGAATCTTTAGTACAAAATTGTTTTCGATGAAAAAAAATTTTTTCGCCCCCCTTTGGAGCCCCCCAGCTCGACTGGAACCCCCCTAGATGCACTTTTTTATTTTAGAATTTCATAGCGCTATTCAGGACCTACATTTTGGTGTAAAATATTCAAGATTTGAGAGGTAGGTTTTTGAGAAAATTCACTTTGAATGTCCAAAACCTGAAAAAATCGCCAACTTTCACTGTGCTCGGAAATGTCGCAAACGATTCCTAGCCTTTAAATCGTACCTGAGACCTAAAAATTGGGGCTTTTAGGTAACTTTACGAGTAGATTAAGATTTTTCAGTCCAAAATCGTTTTCGATGAAAAAAATTTTTTCCCCCTCCTTTGAAGCCCCCTTGCTCGACTGGAACCCCCTCTATACATATTTTTTTATTTTGGAATTTCGTAGCGCTATTCAAGAGCTACATTTTGGTATAAAATATTCAAGATTTGAGAGGTAGGTTTTCGAGAAAATCGACTTTGAATGTACAAAAACCTGCTTTTTTGTCCCTATAGTCTGGCGATTTTGTTCATTCAAAGTCAATTTTCTCGAAAGCCTACCTATAAAATCTTGAAAATTTTATACCAAAATGTAGCTCTTGAATAGCGCTATGAAATTCTAAAATAAAAAGTGCATCTAGGGGGTTCAAGTCGAGCTGGGGGGCTCCAAAGGTGGGCGAAAAAAATTTTTTTCATCGAAAACAATTTTGGACTGAAAATTCTTAATCTACTCGAAAAGTTAGCTAAAAGCCCCAATTTTTAGGTCTCAGTTACGATTTAAAGGCTAGGAATCGTTTGCGACATTTCCGAGCACAGTGAAAGTTGGCGATATTTCCAGGTTTTGGACATTCAAAGTGAATTTTCTCAAAAACCTACCTCTCAAATCTTGAATATTTTACACCAAAATGTAGGTCCTGAATAGCGCTACGAAATTCTAAAATAAAAAAGTCCATCTAGGGGGGGTTCCAGTCGAGCTGGGGGGCTCCAAAGGGGGGCGAAAAAAATTTTTTTCATCGAAAACAATTTTGGACTAAAGATTCTTAATCTACTCGAAAAGTTACCTAAAAGCCCCAATTTCTAAGTCCCAACCCTTGTCAGTAAGAAAGAAATCCAAGTTGGAAATTTTCGTCCCATAGTTAAGCAAGCCGATTTTCGCGGGCTTATATCTCGAGCGTGGAGCGTCGAATTGGGAATTCCTCAGCAGCAGTTGAATAACTCATCAAGTAGTATTAGTGTGCCAACTTACAGCCCTCTACGCCAAACTTTCAATTTTGGGTCTGAATATGGCAAAGGGCCAAGACTCGATCGATTCAGACACTGAGTCTTAAAGCAGCAACTTGTACTTGCATTGCATGCACATAACCGCGCTGCGCGTTGGTCACAACCCCAGTTGAAACTAGATCGATCAGTTTTTACAGTTTTTGCTTAGGTTGATCTTGAACAGACTTTCAGGAGTGAATGGGTGCGGTTGCTGACCAACGACCAACGCAGGTTCTCATACTCGGAAAGCTTCTTTGATCTGTTCCTCAGCCTCGCTGCTCTCCAACATCTGAGCCATCATGGGAATGAATTCGTCAATGTCGATATAACCACTGTCTGCATATAAGACAGGTAAAACTAAAATAATAAACAAAACAACAGCCAAAATGCAACCATCACTATCGACCTCCTTGATCATGTCATCAATATCTCCCACTTTCGGATCTTGTTTCAATCTGCGCATCACTGTGTCCAACTCCTCCGGTGTAACGATACAGTTGTCATCGGTGTCAAATAACTGGAAGGCTTCTTCAAATTCTACAAGCTAATCCAATATCATCAAAAACTTGAAAGTGAAGTTATACAAATAAATTATAGGCAGACAGACCGAATTCTTTTACCTCCCATTAATTTGATACACCCATTCAGTATGTGCATAGTATTATTGGAAAAATAAAAAGAGTAATTACCTGCTATTTGGCTGGCAGTCAGTTGACTGTCTGCAATCGTCGTCGGAGCTAAAAGTTTTTTAATTGCAAAGTACACAGTTTAGTATGCCTAATATGTCTATGAATTCGGTAATGTCGGGCAAACCTAATGAAGAATATAGCTATTGTAGTAATGGTGTAGCCAGCTACCTACAAAGGCAATGCAAACCTAATTACTAGGCCAACAACGCAAAATCTGATGGTTCACAAGAGATTCATGCAGGAAGGGCTGCAGTGTGCAGACCTCAATTTGACTCAAGTTTATTACGAGAACTTTCAATTGTTAGAGAGCAACAGAAACAACCTACTACATACATGCGGTACATGAAATGACCCGCTTTGAGACGCTCCGAGCTTGTGTACCCAGTAGAGAGATTATCAGTACAAGAAAGGCTGCTTGCATTTTATTAGACAAACAGCACAGTTTAGAAGATGGAATTTACAAGAGGAAGTGCACAATGGTCTGACAGCCTTTGACAACTACGTACTGCCTATTATATATTCTGGGGCAGCAAGTAATTTCGAAATATTGAACTTTTTACTAGAAGTGAGAAGCTTTATGTTCAAGCAGCAGGGGTTCGTAAAAATTTCCAAACGCAAAAACAGATGATCTGTTCTGTGTATAACAAAAATGTTGTGAAAATTTTTAATTTTGATTTCTTTATTAAAATGACAAAAACGCCAACAGAACAGACAGCAGAAACTGAAAGTACGCTAAACAACGGTGTAACTAAAAGAGAACAGGCCGGTACAGTTGGTGCAATCGTTTAGGCGGCGCAGCGCTACCACGTTCATTCACAAGACGGGACAAGTTCTCGTGGCAAAGAAAGAGTTGGTAATCGACATGAAACCGGGGCCGGCAAGTAGGTCAGGTAGAATAGATCATAAATGTTATTTCTGCATGTTCTGCAATACAGTTCAAAGTTCAAAAGAAGTTTAAAGTTAAAATAGTTCAAATAGAATGCAAACATCATCCTCTGGAAGTCTAGTGTGCACATGTGAGTCTCCTGTTTCATCTGATCCAATACGTAAACACTGATAGTTTGCAGTAATGGCATTGCGTCATTAAATGTATTGGAGCAAACAGTTAGAATGAATTAAAGCCAAAACAAACACAATAAGCCACAGCTCACCAATCGATAAAACAGACAGCTCGCATTAACCGATGCTTTCCATAATCACTTCTTCACAGTCTGTGCTGTTAAGAGGCACTGCATGTTGACAAGCATAAGAAATGAAATGGACAATGTATTACGTTGGCGGATTGCTTCTGCAGTCCACAGTAGTGAGCTGTGCAGTTCAGAGCGAGCACCTGGTCCATGAAACCATTCTGAGAAACTACAACAAAGCTGTCCGCCCAGTATTGGATCAGCGCACACAAACTGTAGTCAACATTTCTCCAATCATCTTCAGCATGGCCAAAATTGTATGTCTGCATATTTGGTGTTGCCATACATACCTTGAAGAAAGTACTTACAGGATGAGAAACGTGAATCCCTTACTTACAATGTACAGAATGTTTTGGTAGGTATATCTAAAATTCAATTGAAGCGTTCAGTCGAAGAAATGCCTCAGTCCATAAATAGATGAAACGAGAAAACCGCGTTCAAAGTTTTCAGATAAATTGTGAAAAATGCTATACGTTAAAGTGTATTATGCCAAAAGTGGCCCACACTCAGTGGCGTATCCAGGGGGGTGTAGGGTGTGTAGTACCCCCCTTTGCGGTGCAGGTAGGAAGAAAAAGTCTGTCAAAAATATGAGAAACTAATGAATTATGTACTAAACTGTCTATTTTGTGCTCAGAATGCCTTCTAAATACGTTTTTGAAGGCCAACTTTTCAAAATTTTCTCGCCCTGGTCGGGCAGAAGCCCAATCAGGCCATTATAAACTACTAAAACTTGTAATTTCTGTTAATTTTAAGCTCGGAATGCGTTTTAAACGCGTTTTTGAAGGCTAATTTTGCTACATTTTCTTACCCTGGTTGGGCAGCGGCCCAACCAGGCACCTTCAAAATTTTACACCCCCCCCCTTTCCAAAATACTGGATACGTCACTGCCCACACTAGTCTAGTGCTACTCTGCACCTGAGTTTGGGAAACCACATGTTCCCTGATTTGCATATTTTTTAAAATTTGTGATGGTGGACATAGGCTAGTCCATATTGACAAATTATAAAAAAATTAGTGAGAATAACAGAGCAGTATCACTAGTAGGTTTGATTGCCTTCCAGACTCCGGGTAGTGGAATAGCAATTTTGCCATCGATCTGCAGCTTAAAAATAGCGGTTGAATAATCTGAAATATAATACAATGTACCTACGTTGAGAGATTCCAGAATAAGGAGCCAAAAGGTCGCCTAAGCCCTTTTTTGTCTTCAAAAGCGGTATTCGATCAAAGTTTCTTAAACTAGTCCATCAGTACTCTAAAGCCCCCGATTTTTAATTCTAAACGCTGATTATTGAATGAAAATTTGATTTCAAATGATGTAAATGATGGACAAATTTGTGAGTTTCAGCCGTTAGCTAACTTACTGCAGAACCTGCAGGAATGCACTAGCATTCTTGCCGCCATTCTTTAGCTTAAGTATAGAGCTACAATAATCTGAAATAGAGACCATAGATTTTGAGGGTTGCAGACAAGCTATTGGGGCTGAAGGGGGGTCGAAAAAATGTTTATCTTCAAAAACGCAATTCGACTGATGCTTCTTAAAGTAATAAAAAAGTACTCTAAAACTCCCGATTTTTAGTATAAATCCTGTTTAGTAAGCCAGAACATCAAATTCGAAATTTTGATGAAATAGTTAAGCACCCCGATTACTGTATCTCCAAATTGAAGCATCAAATTTGGTATTCCTTTCCAGGCGTTGAGAACTCGGCTTTAATATTAGTGTATCAACTTTTCAGCTGTCTAGGCCAAACTTTTAATTTTGGTGTGAATGTTGAGGCTCTTGACTTGGACTTAGGCTTTTGTTCAACTACGTAAATTTCGAGCACTGTTAAAAATTGCGTTGGTGTAACTTATGACATAGAATGTTTTCAGATGAAATAATTTGTATTGAACATGTCTATAGTTAGGGGAATGTGCTGCCGAGTGGAACTCATTTTTTTAAAATGTGGACTGAGGCATTTCTTTGTCTGAATGCTTCAATTTCGTTCGTTCGTTCGTTCGTTCGCTTGTTCGTTCGTTCGTTCGTTCGTTCGTTCGTTCGTTCGTTCGTTCGTTCGTTCGTTCGTTCGTTCGTTCGTTCGTTCGTTCGTTCGTTCGTTCGTTCGTTCGTTCGTTCGTTCGTTCGTTCGTTCGTTCGTTCGTTCGTTCGTTCGAGCCATTTTAGACTTGGAAAGATGAATTTCTGGTATGGGACCCTGCCCAGTTTGGAAATGTTACCAGTATCAACATTCCGGGAAATTTGATTTGGTTGCCAGACGTTACAGCTGTAGAAAGGTAAATTTTCTTCAAAGTAAAGTGAGGAGTTCCTTAAACACTGTCCTTTCAGCCAAAGATCAGATCTACTGTACCCAATCTACATGACTTTCGTATTGGTCAGACATGATGGCAACTGCTTATTAGCAAAGCAATTGTTATACAGCATAAAATGCATCTTTGACATGGTCGATTTCCCATTTGACAAACAAATCTGTCCTACCAAGTACTCGTCCTGGGCGTACCCAAGCAGCAAGGTGTTTGTTACCTATAACAATGACAACTCTCACCTACAAACTTTGGATTACCTACAGGCATTTTTACTCTTAATTTTAATCTTAAAATCACAGTCACTTTGTAGCACAACAGTGAATGGACAATCAGCCAGTATGAAGCTTCACCGAACAATGAGACAATAATTTATGATGGACTGAATTTCACATATCCAACCGTGTTGTTTACACTGAAAATGAGCCGAAAACCAGAGTACTTCATTCTGACACTAGTTCTACCCAGTTTTCTCATCACAACGGTCTGTCTGATCGGTCTGTTTAGTTCAGATAGCTCCTGTGGCGTCAGA
Source organism: Sabatieria punctata (assembly GCA_030248155.1). Taxonomy (NCBI): domain Eukaryota; kingdom Metazoa; phylum Nematoda; class Chromadorea; order Araeolaimida; family Comesomatidae; genus Sabatieria; species Sabatieria punctata. The sequence continues at coordinate 11,754 of JASANB010007861.1, forward strand.
AATGAACGGGTAATATTGTCTTTTTTTAACATAATTAATGCTAACTGAATATTGTTGGCGGACATACATTTAGCTAGCAATGTACGAAACTGGCGGGCAGTGGGGAACCAACCATGTACTGTACATAGGCTAATTACTTGCTAGCCAGTTGAACGAACTGTACTACCAGTTACGTACATTTTAGCAATATTTTACTCTAAGATGTAGTATTTAACGTTAATCTAAACTTACACCTATTAGCTAATTTAGATTATAAACTATAGCCTATTAAATGAAAACTAGAAAGTTGTAATATTATGTAACATGATCAGTATAAATAAAATTATAGGTAACATTGGGGCTGACAACTTTACTAACTATGGCTGTAATTCTAAACATGGTCACAGATCAAATGCCCCGCAGCAACAAAGGTTTACCTTTGTTAGGTATTTTTTAATGTCTAAAGTAGTCAGGGAAATAACAACATACAATGTACATACCAAAAGTGGGCTTCGGCGACCTTTTCTTGGGCCCAAACAAAGTTTTGAGAAAGAGAAACTCAAAACAAAAATCCTGTCAGAAGTGCAAAAATGCCCTTTAAACCCCTATTTATTGTTTTAAAACGTACAGAAAAACCTGTTTTTTATTAAAAACGTGCAAAAAACATGGTTTTGCTCTAAAACGTGCAAAAAAGCTGCATATCTGGAACCCTATTGAGAAATTTTTAAACCAAAATTAATTAGGGCTCTGAAACCCGGTTTGTGGTTTCTGAGACCCAAATTAGAGTTCTGGAACCCTATTTACGGCTTCTGAAACCCTATTTACAGCTTTTGAAACCCTAATTAGGGTTCCAGAACCCTAATTTGGGTCTCTGAAACCCAAATTAGGGCTCCAGAACCCTATTTAGAGCTTCAGAAACCCTAATTAGAGCTTCAGAAACCCAAATTAGTGTCCCGTAACTCTATTTAGAGCTTCAGAAACTGTAATTAGGGTTACAAAAACCCAGATAATAGGGTTCCGGAAACCTACTTTTGGGCGAAACCCTGTTCAGGGTCTCTGAAACTCAAATCAGGACTTTTGGAACCCTGTTTGCAGGTTAGAAACCCAAAATAGGGCTTCAAAAATCCCCCCAGAATCCGGCTGGGGGAATTTTCTCCGAAAATCATGCCTGGGGAGATACTCCCATTCCCCAACTACATGTATGGGTACCGGTCAGACATGGACTAGCATTACGGCTAAATTTTCGAATCCTGACGGGGGTAGCGGTGGTGGCTGAGCGGGTTGAAAGGATGGCAAGCGAAAAAGTGTAATTTTTTGCTAAAATCAAGGTTTTTAGGCTAATGTTTCGCTAAATAGGTTAAAATAAGCTATTCCGAGCTCATTTACCTATAAATCTAGACATCGATTTACCATAATTTTTATACAAAATTCTTCCTCACAGCTCCTGAGGGGATAGCGGCAGCCTAAGGGGGGTAGGCCAGAGTCTGAGCGGTTCAACCCCTCAGCCTCTTTTGCCATATCTGGTACCGGTTCCATATATGGTATCCTTTCGATTAGGCCTCGAACTGGTACGATATATGTTGTTATTTCCCTGACTGTAAAAGTAAATGAGTATTGCGTTAATTTTTATTCTTTAGGTCGTTTCATACTGTATGAAATGGTTGTGAGCTCAGTGGGTATTTGCATTACCGTATTACTAGTATACATCCACAGTCAAGCAATTTCGAAGGAATGGAGCCCTCCTATAGCAGCTGGCAACAGAGGCAGCAGAACCAAGTCAGAAGCTCACTTACTCAAACGGCCGATTAAGTCCAGACTTCTCTTCCACAGCACAAATGACCTTGACAAGTTGGATCCGTATCAGAAACATGTCATCAAACAGGTTTCCATTCCTGATATTAAACGGCGAACAAAGTAAACTTAAAAAGGACAAAAACTAAAAAAAACTGGTAAATTATTAAACAGGAAACATGCTTGAGGTTTAATAAACATCACAACATTTTAATAACGCCAAGTATTTTATAAGGTTAAGACATTCAAAAGTATGATTTAAAAATTCTTTTAAACCTTTGATTTTTTAAAACGTCATTTCTAGAAAATGAACCTGCAAACACTAGCTTTTAATCGCTTACTACGTATTTCTAGCTGGAAGCAATAGAAAATCGATTGGAGATGTGTCGTTCAATGTTAGTGTTCTTGCAAGAGAGTGAAATGAAACAAAAACAGCAGGAACAAGTGTCCATGTTGTGGGGAAGCTTCATGGAGAAGGTCGACTTGGTCTTATTGATTGTATCAGTGACTGGTAACTTTCTCTTGTGTTTCTTTATGATAGGGAGTCGAATGTTTTCGGCTAACTAAATAAAAAAGTAAAAATAAACAATGTGTTTAAGTAGAGCAGTCATTGTTCGCAATACATGCTGTACAATACTCTGTTTTGCTTTGCACGTGTAACCTTTCTCATCTAAACAAGCCTTCTAATCTTGATTGTGCCCGGCCAGTAAAACAAATACAATTTTCCCAACAGCTCAATATTTGGCTGAGCTGAAATTCCAGCTTTTAGAAGGATTTGCCTTATTGCTTTAGCTCCGCTTGCCTAGTGCAGGCACCGGATTTTACACTTTCTGACATGTCTAGAAATTTACTGCTTTTTCTGTTTCTACTGCAAACCAGTGCACTAAGTGTGAGTCTGAAAGATGAACGAGCTGTTCACAAAGCCATTCTGAGTGACTATTATACAGGCGTGCGCCCTGTAAAAAACCAAAGCACACCAGTTGTTGTCTACATATCTCCAGTTATTTTTAGTAGTGATGTAAAATTATGGAATTTGAATTTCAATTCAATTACAATTAAATTATGCGCTCAGTTTTTAATTTCAATTAAATTAAATTAAATTAATTGAAATAGTTTTCCATTATTTTCAATTACAATTATATTTTCAATTAAATTATGGTTCCTTGGAAAATTTCAATTATGCAATTTTTTTCAATTATTTTTTCAATTTTTTGAAAATTGTTGTATTTTTGCTGCTAAAGATAGTGACAGTGACCCAGAACTTCGAAAAATGCCCTTGCAAAAGCTTAGAGACACCTGGTTAGCCTGCTGCCGAACCAGACGAAAAAAATTTTAAAAGTTGCCTTTTTAAAACGCATAAAATGGCACTCTGGGGTAAATTTGCATTTAGTTCTTTATTATATATCAGTACATAATCTAAAGGTTTTCTGCATTTTTTTAGCAATATCACTTCCTAGGTACCTTCGCCAAAATGGGGTGCAATCCCACCATACATCGAAAAATCACTGTTTTGACTTTTATGAACTACAAAATTAAAAGCAGACCAAAAAACATTTAGAAAAATAGTGAGGTCAGTATAAGCCGGCACAGTAGGTGTAGTGGTTTGGGCCGCAAAGCCACTGTGCGCGTGGTCGTGCGCTCATCCACTCGGTGGGACAAGTTACTTGCCACAAGGAGTTGGTCGTGGGCACAAAGCCCAACCGAGGCCACCGAAAGTTGGTGACAGCGAGTAGGTAAATGGGAACAGACTGGAGCAGCCTAAGCACCTAAGCTACAATTGCAACCGCAAATGTGTTGGGACATACGGGAACAGGGACAGCTACCACTGAGACCCGCCCTTGACAGCGATCAAGTGTGCCGGCTAGTAGCGAAGGAAGGGCAGGATGTGGGTGTGCGTGATGGGCCCGCAGTGTGGCCTAACGCAGGGGCTATGCCCGCCCCGACAATCCATCCATCCATCCATCCGAGGTCAGTATAAAAAGGCGACAAAACCTAAATAGGTTTTTGTTTGAAGTCATTCTCTAATACTCCAATACTCTGTAAAGCTTACGCATCTACTTACATTCACCACAGCAAATAATTGAAAATATAATTGAAATTCCAGGCGAATTTCAATTCAATTACAATTAAATTATGGCCCAACTTTTGAATTTCAATTAAATTAAATTAATTGAATTGAAATTAAAAACGGGCCGATTATGCGAATTTCAATTACAATTAAATTAATTTTTTACATCACTAATTTTTAGTATTGTTAACATTGTAAGTTACTGATTTTCTGCATCCCTTAGCTTAAAAATTTCTGTGATCAAGGACGAAAGGCATGAGTCAGTCACTTACAACATTCACTTCGCAATGGTATGAACTGAAACCTCTGCAAACTTTGATAAACCTTTCTCTGTTTTTGTTCAAGAAGTGGAAAGATGAGTTTCTGGTTTGGGAGCCCGAACATTTTGACAATATAACAGAAGTAAAGATACCAGGCAATCGAATTTGGAGGCCTGATATTGTTACACCAGAAGGGTAAGTAAGTACTGACCTCAAGTCAAGGTCTGGCCACAGTCACAGTCAGTGATGGGGCAGATCCCCAAACCCCCTGCTACTTGTATGATTACAGCCGAAAATCAGACCTTTTGTACCCTTTGGAGCTGACTTATGCTGCTGTGGATTACCAAGGCAATTGTTCGATAGCAATGCAGATGTTGTTCTCGATAAAGTGCGTGTTTGATATCTTGGATTTTCCATTTGACAAACAAGTCTGCCCAACCAAATATTCATCATGGAGTTATCAAAGCTATGAAGTGCAGATTCTACCACAGAGCGACAAATCTCATCTACAAACGTTGACTTATTTGAAGGTTAATAAACATCATGCATTGAATATGTAAAGCAATCAGCATTAGTTTAGGATAACAGTGAGTGGATGGTGACAGATTACAACAGTGAACCAAATACAGAGACCTTGTTGATTGATGGAGCAAATGCTACATATCCTGTTATCTGTTACACACTGAAAATGAGTCGCAAACCAGAATATTTTGTGTACACACTGATAGTACCAAGTTTTCTAATCACTACTGTCTGTCTAATTGGGCTGTTCAGTCCAGACAGCTCTTCTGGGGCTAGAAGCGAAAGGGTAAGTTATGAGTTGCTATGTTACAGTTACAGTTACAGTTATAGTTGCAGTTACAGTTACAGTTACAGTTTCAGTTACAGTTACAGTTACAGTTACAGCTACAGTTACAGTTACAGTTACAGTTACAGTTACAGTTACAGTTACAGTTACAGTTACAGTTACAGTTACAGTTACAGTTACAGTTACAGTTACAGTTACAGTTACAGTTACAGTTACAGTTACAGTTACAGTTATGTTATGTTATGTTATGTTATGTTATGTTATGTTATGTTATGTTATGTTATGTTATGTTATGTTATGTTATGTTATGTTATGTTATGTTATGTCACAGGTAACACTTGGTCTGACCACTCTGCTAACAATGGCAATTATTTTGAACATGGTCACCAATGAGATGCCACGCAGCAACAAAGGACTTCCTCTATTAGGTAAATCAGTAAAATAACTTCTAAATAATTTAGTTTAACATTTTTAATAAGCTCAACATTGTCTGTTTACGCCGATTTAACAATAATGACATCGATCGATATTGAACCCAAAATATCGGTATCAACATCGATATCGAACATCATCGAATTTTGATATTGTTGGAACACTCTGATAATAAAATAATTCAATGCCTTTTTCAGGCCGTTTTATATTATACGAGATGGCAGTGAGTTCAGCAGGCATCTGCATCACAGTGCTGCTACTGTCTATCCATGAGAAAGCTATAGCCAAAGGCTGGAACATCCCGAGTTGGATTTTCTCTCAGAACAAACCATCTACTAGTAAATTGCTCTCAAAGAGATCCTGCAAACACCCCTCCATCATCCTGTCTCTGAATAACTTGAATAACCTGAAAACCGTGGACTCAACTGAAAGGGCAAAAATTGAACAGGTCCTTCACTTTTAGCAGAATAGATCAGTAAGTTTTTGGTTTTAGTTAGTCAAGCTTCAAGCTACACTGGAGAAGTGTCACTCTCTACTGGAATGCCTACACCAAGCCGATCTAGAAGAAAAAGAGCAAGAGAAAATGATAGTGAAGTGGGGGTGCTTGATTGAGAAATTCGAACTTGCATTGCTTGTTGTTTTTGTGGTGGGAAACTTACTCATATCTTTCGTCAGTGTTGCCAGCTATTTTCAGTAAGAAAGCTTCTAGCTATGGGCATCACACATATACCCCAAAACCCATCCCCTCCCTATGGTCCCTTGCCTATTGTATCTGAAGAGTATGTGAGAAGTGCATTTGCTTATACATGCATTGTACAGTACCACTTGTTTGATTCGATTTTGAGCTTACACCATATTCCAGTTAAATTTCTATTCTAACATTTATCGATTCATTCGTTTATGTAAATATTATGTTGAAGAAAGTGGTTTGTTCAACAAACAGTCATTTGACACTGGTTTCACTCAACTGAATTGAATGTCTGCATGTATTTTACCTGGTCAAGATGATAGGCTTAGCGCTGGTGGCGTTCATATGTCTACCTTTACCTGCAATGAACGCGGTCCAGAACGAGCATTTTGTTCAAAAGGTCATTCTACAACATTACAATAAAGATATTCGGCCAGTCAAAGACCAACGCACAGTAACTACGGCCCAGATTTCGCCAGTAATACAAAGTCTCTCAGATGTTGTAAGTTTCTTGATGTAAAACGAAGTACACTACACAGTAAGAACTTTTAGGATGAAAAAAGAGAATCACTAACCTATAATGCTGAGTTTATCTTGGTAAGTTGTAACAGACATCTATAATTAATAGTCATACATGCAACAAGTCATCCGCAGCAGGAGGGAGGGGGGTTGAATGGTCTATTTCCCAAATTCTATTGAGGGGGTTGGGAACCAAAAAGGATAAAAAATCTGAGCTCGCAAATCCACTTTAGCCACAGTAACGCTTGCTCTCGGCACTAATTTTTTGTGAAACTTGGTTAGTTCCGTGGGACACTTAGCGTGTGACACCCTGTATATATGTAGATCTTTATTCAAATTTATAAAACAGCGTTTTTCATGCTAAAGAAATGGAAAGATGAGTTTCTGGTGTGGAACCCTGCAAAATTTAATAACGTCAGTAAACTGAAAATAGCTGCTGAAAAGCTTTGGCGACCCGATGTGGTAGCACCAGAGTGGTAAACATCTTTTTTTTGTTTTCCAATTAAATAATAAGCTTATCAGTTTCAGTCGCAAGTTTGAATTTGTAGTACCGATCAATCAAATTTACGTTAGTGTAGACAATGACGGTAATTGTGCGTTGTCTATAAAAGTGTCCCTGAGCATCAAATGTCTTTTTGACATACTCCAATTTCCGTTTGACAAACAACAATGCACAACCAAGTATTCCTCATGGAGCTACGACAGTTTTGAGCTTCAAGTTGCACCTCTGCTAGACAACTCACACCTGCAAACGCTTGCAAATCTGAAGGTAGGTGAGTGAGTGATACGAAAGTGGGGATAACAATTATCGGAATGATAAAACATACCTAACAGTAAGAAGGGCTATGTTGTGATAATACTTTGTGATATTATAACTGGTAGCAGAATTATGATAACTATGGGCGAAATGATGTCAGAAAAAGTTAGGATAATAGATAGTGTGAAATAACGTCAGGCAACAAAATTAGGATGGCATTGAGTGGATGGATAATAAATAACAAGTTTTGGAATAATGACAGAAATTAAAGTTAGGATAACAGCAAGCAGAATGATATCAGTTAATACAGTATTGACCAAAAAATGTCCAGCGCCTTTTGCTAACTTTACTCAAACGATTCCTTTTCAGTCATTTCTTTATCGATTTGGCTCAAATTTTCAGGTTTAGATAAAAGAACAGGATTTAGGATTAAGATTAGGTAAGGTAGTAGGATAAAACTGAATGAAGTTACTAGCCTGATAACAGATAACAAAATTAGGATAACAGTGAGTGGAACGTGACCGAGTACAAGCCAGTAGTGATCAATGACTCTACGCTATTCGATGGAAAAAACATTTCATACCCGTCTGTCCTGTACGTCCTGAAACTGGAGCGCAAACCGGAGTACTTTGTGCTCACATTGATGACTCCCAGCTTTCTTATCACCACGGTCTGTTTGATCGGACTGTTCGGTCCGGACAGTTCTAGTGGAGACAAAACTGAGAAAGTAACTTGATTACTTCTTGTACACAAGATACTGTGCAATCCAAAGCTTTAGGTAACCTTGGGCCTCACCACTCTACTCACTATGGCTATTATTCTGAACATGGTCACCGATCAAATGCCTAAGAGCAACAAAGGCCTGCCTCTGCTGGGTATGTGTAAACAACTAACCATGCAAACATTCTAAATAACAAATAAATATTAAACTTTTCTAACAGCGTGAGCGCAAGTTAGGTGGCCAAAGTAAGGTTTTATCAGCAACAGTGCATAGCAAGAGACTGATCAAAGGCAATTGAGCGCGTCAGTAACTTTACAATTAGACTGACCTAAACTGCCGAACACCTGAATTTACATAGGACGTGTTAGGAGCGTTATCACAAAATTACGCTGTACTGCACACTACACTGTACTACAGACACTCCTCCTTGATAACGCAAAAAATCAGCTACATAAAAGAGCTAAAAACCGAGAGAAACTACTGGATTACTGGCTAGGCTAGTAATTGGCTAGTGGAATTAAAATCAGTAGTAGTAGGCGACACACCAGTAGAATAAAGTGATTACGCAGACACAACTTATCACAGAACATGTGTTTACGACACAAGTCTTCCACCGGTGGCTGTTGTTGTGACTGGTGATGGCGTGTACTCGTGACTCCGGTTGTTGTTGCTCCTCCTGAACCTGACGAACCTGGCGATTGACTAACTCAACTGGCCGAAGAGCTAGAGCATGAACCGCTGGAGGAAGTTGAAGGACTGCTGGTGCCACTAGCTTCTCAACTGGTTGCCGAATGACCGCGGGTACATCTGGTTTGCTCAGAAACCCTTCACGCTGGAGACGAGGTACAGCTGCACGCTCCTCCTCCTCCGGCTGTACGAGGCGATCAGCGGAAACGGAAACGAGAGCACGGGGCAGGTTAGACAAACTAACCGGTTTACCAGCTGGTGTCCCTACGCGTGAGGGACATCCGGAGCCAGGCGAGATGGGTTGTTTTTGTATCTGGTCTCCACCATCATGCGACCAACCAAGGCGAACCGAACTGACGGTGTCTACAAGAACGGGATCAGCCTTCAAGTACAAGTGACATGATACCTGACCATTCCGGGCCCCTACTGTCTGTTGAGAGGGGCATCCATTCTGCGCGACTGTAGAAGCAACAATGCCGTCTGACTGAGGACCAGACACATCTTCGTTGCTGGAAGCACGATCCAAACACGCAGAACTAGCCACCTCAGCACTCAGAACGAAACCGGAAACGACCCAGGCATCAACGAGATGGACAGGCCCACAGGACGACGTCTGCTGAGGTGCACCGAAGTGAAGAACGATCACGCGACATCTGGCACGGGAGTACACCGCCGCCTCGTCCGACTCCTCAGCTCTCGGCGCTGCTGCAGCCACCTGCCTCATCTGTGCACCTTGCCATGACTGATGCTTCCCTTGCTGCGTTACCACCTCTGCCATTCGCACGCACAACACCGGCCGAGCATACTACGCCATAGCTGCCGCAGGTGTGTGGGGGTTTACCTCAGTAAACCACAATAGAAGAAAGCCAGGGGGCTGGGCCCATAACCTAACAGCGTGAGCGCAAGTTAGGTGGCCAAAGTAAGGTTTTATCAGCAACAGTGCATAGCAAGAGACTGATCAAAGGCAATTGAGCGCGTCAGTAACTTTACAATTAGACTGACCTAAACTGCCGAACACCTGAATTTACATAGGACGTGTTTGGAGCGTTATCACAAAATTACGATGTACTGCACACTACACTGTACTACAGACATTGATCTCGGAAACGGGAATTCGGATCTGGCATAGTTCAAATTTTTATCAACGATAAATTGATCGTATTAGGCAAAGGATTATGAACAATGACTCTTTCCCGACTGAAGTTTATCCTAGCATCAATGAAGAAACCTGCGTAGTCTTCGTTCTTGTTTTGGTTGGCGCACTCTAAATTGATTCAGGGCGGTTCATTCTGCTCGAGATGTGTGTCAGTTCGGGCTGCATTGTCCTGACGGTTCTCCTGCTGAGCATCCACCAGAAGGCCATTCAAAATCAGTGGCAACTTCCAAAGTGGTACAGAAGTAGTAGCAAGAAAACCAAAATGTCCCGTTTGAAGAGCATCTGTGCCCTCCAACCGACTAAAAGACACACCACTGACACCACCAAAAACAAGACAGATCCCGTGAGCTCTTCTGAATTAAGATTATGCCTGATTAAGAGCCGGTTTCTCTAGGAATCGACTTTTGCTCCTTAACCTCCGGACAAATCTCAACTTTTTGTCTCCGATTTGGCTGAAATTTTGTATTTTGGTTTAATTTGACCTAAAAAGACATTTTATCACCTTCCCGGCCATTTTTGAGAGGGTCACTTTTTCGACCCTCTCACAGATTTCGAGTCATAACTTGGGACCAAATGATCGTAGGAACATGCGAATTGCATATTTACAATCAGAAAGGTATTCTCTTTCAAACGACACCCTACTCGACTGCATTGCAGAGAAAAAATTTTTTTCGAACTCCTTCCATGACCGATTTGACCCCTCCGCCATCGAGTGTCCAACTATTTTATTTCATGGAAATGTAGCGCTATGTTTTTGCTTTCGATTAAAGAAAAAAAATCGAGAAAAAAAAGTACCCCCAAATCGAGTTTTTGGGCCTTGAAAGTTGAAAATCAAAAAATATTTCCTTATTATGGGTTGCACACTGTAAACAACACAACTCAGTCAGTTTTGAATCGAATTCGGAGATCTTTGGCACACGTATTGTACTGTTCATCTTGCACATAGCGCACAAACCTGGTCCTGTTTGCCGCTGTTTAACGCTAGTTTTATGCTTATTTTGTTTATTATTTCAGTTTCACAAACAATTTCTCGGTTTCATTTGATGTTTCCCATGATGGGTGTCCGAATTGTCTTTTTGAAAAGAATTAGAGCTGGAAATCGGGCCTAAGCGAAGGATAATACTACATCTGCATCGACGACATGGGAAAGTTAAGTTGAGTCAGGGAACATGATTAGGGAATGACGCTTGCGACACAAAAATATTTGTGTGGTTGACGTTTTCACAGTGTTAGCTTGCAGTTTTGAAAGCGCCAGACAACACAACAAAGAACGGGGTTCATTTAATTAAGTACAGTCTCTAGTCTTGAAAGTTCCTATCTGTATTTTGAGTTATTCTTGCTCAACTTTTTGTTATTGCACTGTTATTACAGGCAAACATTTATATGCTGTTCACTTTGTCTATACATCTATACTGCATATCAGTCATCTTTGAAAAGATCAGTAGAACCAAACCGATCACTATCAACTTCCATGCCTTCTGGGACATCTTTGTCTACTTCCATAGCATCAGTATGATCTCTGGTACCAACTGAAGCGCTAGGATCGTCATCTGTACACTGCTTCAAGTTCTGATAAAGCTCATCTTCAACAGTTGTGAATTCATGCTCATCCAAATAAAGGTCACTCCTGATGAAACGATTGCCAGTTTCATGCTCCACTTCATCCTGTAGTTCAGAGGGGTTTTCCATCTCAAGAAGGACTGCTTCATCAGTGGTCTGTTTGTATGTATGTTGATCCGGTCTATTAGTAGTGGCAATTACTCTCGTTCTTGTCCTTGCTTTTGGATGGTGGCGATGTGGGTGGGATGGAGTTCCTTCTGTTATTTGAGCAGCTTTCCGTGAAAAGAAGCTCATTATCTGCTGTGCTGTCAAATACTCCTCTGGCTCAAACAGTAGTTCATCAGCTGAAATGATGCATTTTCACTTAATGTAGACCGATTTTGCATAGATATTGCATACTTCCAGATTTTTTTGCTGAACGCATGGCTTTTGCCACAGTTGCTGGGTCAGCTTTCTTACTGACATCTTTTTGTCCTTTCTCAAATTGGGCATCAAGAAATGCAACCTGTTCACGTGAAAACCGAATGTTTGTAGAGGGCTGCTGAAGTGCTCATCCCATTTCAGGCACTTTTATATCCCCTGGACACTGACTATTTTGAGTGTTTTCGAGATCAATGGCTTCTTGAACTTCGGGCATCAGTGGTGCTCATGGTGCGCTCAAGTATTTAGCAAAGAGACTTTGGGCAACATCCTGCATTGTTTGCCGTGTTGGTTTGTAGTGATGCTTGCCACGTATTACGTGATGTTCCAGGTTGCGATAGTACTGGTACTGCCTTGTACAACCCGGCTCAGGACAGTCGTACAAAGTACTTTGAACAGAGAGCTTTTCTTGATCTGGTGTAATCTGGTCCACATCTTAATCTTCATCATCTGGCACAATGTAACCATTGTCCGTTTCTGAATTTGCTGGATCTTTTTCACCTGGTGCAACCGGCTTGTGGTCCGATTTTCCGATTTCTTTCCAGTAGGAGTAGGATGCCAGCTTTGGTTCAGCTTTACGATCCTCATGCACTTGACGTCGCAACTCAAAGATGTGTTTGTGTCCTGCACGTTCATAGCTCTTTCACTCAATTATCTTGTCGGGCCCAATCAGGGGCATTCGCCATGCCTTTAGAATTGACTTGTACTCTAAGCAGTCTCTGTAAATATTCGTTATAGTGCACAATGCAAATTGATGCTTACTTCTTATAAGTACCAAGCATACATGGCCCGGAAAAATCCGGAGGGGGGGGTAGAGGGGGGTTGAGACCTTGGGGGGGGGGGGTCCCCCCGGAAAAAGGCCAAAAAACGCCTATTTTGCCTTAAATAAGCGAAAATTTCCTCCCTCCGGGAGGGGGGGTATGGCCGGCCGAGGGGGTATGGCCGACCGAGGGGGAGGGGTATACCCCCCTTACCCCCCGGCCCATGTATGGTACCAAGTAAGCAGAATGTTTATTCAATGCAAAAGTTTCCAACTATCCTTCGCTTAGGCATTGCTTGGGTTGGGCCGGCCCGATTTCCAGCTCTAATTCCTTTCAAAAAGACAATTCGGACGCCCATCATGAGAAACATCAAATCAAACCGAGAAATTGTTTGCGAAACTAAAAATAATAAACAAAATAAGCATAAAACTCGCGTTAAACAGCGGCAAACAGGACCAGGTTTGTGCGCTATGTGCAAGATGAACAGTACAATACGTGTGCCGAAGATCTCCGAATTCGATTCAAAACTGACTAAGTTGTGTTGTTTACAGTGTGCAACCCATAATAAGGAAATATTTTTTGATTTTCAACTTTCAAGGCCCAAAAACTCGATTTGGGGGTACTTTTTTTTCTCGATTTTTTTTCTTTAATCGAAAGCAAAAACATAGCGCTACATTTCCATGAAATAAAATAGTTGGACACTCGATGGCGGAGGGGTCAAATCGGTCATGGAAGGAGTTCGAAAAAAATTTTTTCTCTGCAATGCAGTCGAGTAGGGTGTCATTTGAAAGAGAATACTTTTCTGATTCTAAATATGCAATTCGCAAGTTCCTACGATCATTTGGTCCCGAGTTATGACTCGAAATCTGTGAGAGGGTCGAAAAAGTGACCCTCTCAAAAATGGCCGGGAAGGTGATAAAATGTCTTTTTAGGTCAAATTAAACCAAAATACAAAATTTCAGCCAAATCGGAGACAAAAAGTTGAGATTTGTCCGGGAAGAGTCGACCCTTATATAAACCGGCTCTTAAAATTTGCATGTTTTGCAGTTGAAGAGCCTGCATTTAGCAGTGGCTCAATGTAGTTCAGCGCTCGAGTGCATTCATGATGACTTGGAAGACCGGAAGGAAAGAGAAAATGTCGTGATTCTCTGGTCAATCTTCATGGAAAAAATTGACCAGGTCTGTTTGTTTGTGTCTGTGCTTCTCAACGGCCTCATCGTATATTATTGCATTGGACAGTACGCATCGATGTAATAATTCATGGCCGAATACTGTGGATCAGCAATATCTGTACCTGAACCTGATTATCAGGTAGATTTGCAATACCTACAGTATCTGATACCTGATCGGGAACTTTTGAGATGTACCTACCTGATTTGGGGTATTTTTGTCCTGAAACAGGGATAAGTATCACAAGACTTTAACCTTTCGAAAATGGCATCAAAAGACCAATTTGTTAATAAAAATTAGCGTTTTGAACAGCTAATTTTTCAAAATTTGTTTGCCCTCATGGGCCGCCAGTAGTCGACCAGGCCACTTCACCCCTAAAAACTGTTAATTCCTGTTAAATTTATACTCAGAATGCTTTTGAAAAGCGTTTTTGGAGGTTAATTCTTCAAAATTGTCTTGCCCAACCAAAAATCCTCAAAAATTCACTTACTTTGGTGTGAAATTCTAGGTTTATGCTATTGAGTTCAGGCTAAAACACATGAATTTATAAGAAACATTACCAAGACCAGCGAAAATCAACATCAGCGAAAATGGATCTGCAAAGCGATTCCACGCCATTTTGAGCGATTTTTTGGCTAAGATCCAGATTTTAACTTTTTCGCCAAAATACCTGATACCTAATATCTGATACCTGTTTTTTGTGAATACCTACCTGATTGGGCATTTTTGAAACCTAATACCTGAAATTAGGTACTTTCTCAAGACTTACCCACAGTATCGCCGAAGGGGTTTGGGGTTTAACTCTAGCTAATATTTAGGAGTGTCGATTACTAAACAAATCAATTTATGCAAGTACGTATTTACTCTAAAATCATAATCGATTGTTGCATTGTTGTGTTGCTTTTGATTGCAAAAGTTTTGTCAGTTTCGTAAATATTGTGGCCAAAATAGCAGAAAGAAACCGTTTACAAAGCACAATCTGCAAAAGCACCAGGATCGTCGCTTTGCACCGAGTACTTCTTGGATCTTTCCGGCGCTCCCGAACCACATTTGATCTCGGCGCAGTCAAAGTCGACCAAGTGGAAGGAACTCATAAATAATTCAATCAGAAGTGCCACCAATACAACCCAGAATTTCGTGTAACTTTTACACGACTTCAACTGTCGTCTTTTCATTGACGTGTCAGCTTCGTAGCAAAACGTGCTCGAGTATATGTTTATCAGCAGCTAGAAAATGATAAAAGCACAATTTTCCTTATTAGTCCTGCTTGAATTATTCAAGACAACGCTTTGCCCTAATCAAATTGTTCTCCTAGTCCTAATTAAGACTAGAACTCCGTGGGAAAAGTATGTCTACTTAGTTTTGACTAAAAGAACAACAGAGAAGCTCACTTCATAAACCACCACCATAATCAGTGCCAAAGCACGTAGCATACGAAATAGCAGAACTTTCCGACCACACGCTTTGTCGTGTTGAGGAGCGGTGACATTGCAGGCACAGACACTGCATAAAACGGTAGTTATGCCGAACCACCAAGTTAGGGCAAAACAGAGCATTGGCCATAAAAGGGTTGCCTCGCTGACTGCCTAAAAGTAAATTTCAGTTGCCAACAAACTCTTTGGGGCAAACAATCGCACCTCTATGAGAACGGCGAACACCAAGAGGCAGAGCGATACGATTTCGGATAACAAAATTCTGAGTTGTCGGGAGCGGAGCATGGATTGGGTGGGGTGCGTGTAACAGTTTGAGCAAATGCAATTTAGTTGGCGGTTGATTGCGACCAAAATAAACACAATTGTGACGGCAGTGAACGCTGACACAGTCGATATAAAGATCGCTGCGCACCAGCGCAAATGAGAACTTGCGCCGTGGTCAGGGCTCCTCCGCAATTACCCGACACATAACCGGCTTATTATTATAGCTGTCTCTCGCTCACGCGGCTGCCATTATTTATTCAACTCGTCAGAACCAAAACCTATACCCTCCCTACAGTATTCTTTAGAGTGCGAACTGGTATTGGGTATTGGGTATTGGGTATTGGGTGTATTGGGGTGTTTTCCAGGTATTGGGTATTGGGTATTGGGTATTGGGGTTTTTACCCCCCAATACCCAATACTAAATAGGACAATTAAAAATAGAGAAAGATTGATGTTGACCTGAAAAATTGATCTGAAAAAATCGAAAAAGTTGATCGATGATTCGGTTTAGTAAGCTGGATTCGCGCTAAGGAGCCGTCCATAAACGATGTCGTTCCAAAATCCCGATTTTTCGGAGCCCCCTCCCCCCAAAATCGCCTTGCGTCGTTTCAAGGGGACCCTTCCCCCTAAGATAACCTCGTTTTTGGTTTACCTCCCCCTGATAAAAGTGCAGTACATACAGAACTGTCATGTTATCTTGTTAGCATACTGACCAATCCATAGAACAAATTCCTACAACCACTCTGGGAAGCTTCTCTGCATTGTAGAAACCTCTGACAGAATGTACTTAAATTGAAAATAATACAATCAAAGTTTCCAAAAATTCCAAAAAAGCGTCGTCGTTTTTTACCAACCCCACCCCCTCTTGGTGTGTCGTTTATCGTCGCATTTCGGCCGACCTCCCTATCCCTCTGGAATGTCGTCGTTTATGGACGGTCTATCAACTAAACGTTAGTAGAATTTCCTAAAGTGTACGCTTTTCTAAGCGCTAATTCATTTCTCTGTTCTTATCTAAAATAAAAATGGGTGACATTTCTAATGTCACCATAATGTACCAGTACCGCACCCATGGCTATTGCGGTGGTGCACACAATTTCCGGCCGAGCTAGGAAAAAAATCGCCGGAAGTAAGAAACAGGACTGAATTACAAAGTATTAAGTACCAAAACCGTCAATTTCTGCTAATTTTACGCCTAAAACGGGTTCTAAATGCTTTCTGAAAGGCTAATTTCTCAAAATTTTCTCGCCCTGCTTGGGCAGCGGCCCCCCAACCAGCCTAAAATTTTAATTGCAGTGCCAAAAATCTTGTGTACACGACTAGAATGCACCTGTCCACTGAAATGATTTTTTTGGTCCAGCTACGCAAGTATTGGGTATTGGGTATTGGGTATTGGGGTATTGGGGGTCTCAGGTATTGGTATTGGGTATTGGGTATTGGGGTATTGGGTTTTTTAGGTATTGTTCGCACTCTAGTATTCTTCAGTATCAACTTTCTTTACTGGCAGAATTGTCGCTGATTTTTCTGGAAGGCAATTTTTGTCAAAAATTGCTTAAAAACAGTGACTTTTAGCAGTTTTTGAGCGATTTTAGTACTCTCCAATCCCACTTTCGCCTTCTCTCTTAGTTCTTCTAAAGAAGAAAACGTCTATTTTTGACGCAAGCTTTATCCTGTCAAAATGACTATACGCCAAATTTTACTAACAACGGTAAAGCAGATTGATTTTTCGGATATCTTCACTTGTTGGCTTGCTACTTGAGCCCATTTCTCGATTGTTCTGCGCTGTTGGTTCCTGCTTTGCCTTCATCCAAATGCTTCCTTTGTAAGCATGAGGGTAGTGCATTATACTCTAAAAGACTTCTCAATAGATAAACTTTAACCTCAATTCAATTTTACTCGATAATCGTATGTTCCTATTAGGGGGAAGCTGTAGTCAATGGAGAAGGCTGATTTCCACTTGTGCGCAATGTTTCTCCACATGATGCGCACGTACCGGTATCTGTCTTTTCTGTTCTGCTCATGGTTAAAGCCAACTGCATGCATCATCTCGTGTACTACTGTGCTGTGGTGCCAGCAACCGGTGCCCAGATTCAACACTTGTCTTCCTCCTCGCATGCCTATGCCTTGTGAATAGCACTTGTACCGCCTACAACGAACATAGAATTCGTCGCAGGCATAGCACAAGTAGCTGAAATCTCTTTAAAACTTATTAGCTGCCCTAAACTTTGTTTATTTCAACAGAAAAGATGTTTTAACTGCTATCTTTGGTGAAACCTATAAATCTTGCTATTGTATTAATTCTGACCATTTACCGATTTTCAGAAATTTCAAAGACAAAGTAGTTTCTCTCCCATTGCCTAGGCGTAAACCGGATACAAGTGTTATCGCGAAAGAACAGTATGCCGCAAGCGATTTTTAACTTCTTCTCCCTCGGAATGCCGTCTTGAAGCTCGTAGGGAATCTGATTATCTGGCCAAAGTTGACGTGCTCGCCTCCTACGCTGGGCGTACTAAAATAATGAGCACTCTATACGACTTTGTAGTAATATTTGCTTTCTTTGTACAGAGTCCCTTAAGAAACAACGCAGCAGATTTTTCGATAAATCTGAATAGATTTCGGTAAATCTTTTTTTGAATGAAAGATAAATTATTGAACGATTCGTGAAATAGTCGCAAAGTTATCATTCATCCTTCATTATTCACAACATTCTCATTCTCATTCATCATCCACACACCGTAAATCTCCACTGACTTGATTCAATATTTCTGAATGAAAGATAAATTCTTGAACGATTGGTGAAATAGTCGCAAAGTTATCATTCATAATTCATTATTCACAAACATTCTCATTCTCATTCATCATCATCACACCGTAAATCTCCACCGATTTGATTCAATATTTTTGAATGAAAGATAAATTCTTGAACGATTGGTGAAATAGTCGCAAAGTTATCATTCATAATTCATTATTCACAACATTCTCATTCTCATTCATCATCCACACACCGTAAATCTCCACCGACTTGATTCAATATTTTTGAATGAAAGATAAATTCTTGAACGATTGGTGAAATAGTCGCAAAGTTATCATTCATAATTCATTATTCACAAACATTCTCATTCTCATTCATCATCATCACACCGTAAATCTCCACCGATTTGATTCAATTTTTATTTAATGAAAGATATATAAATTCTTAAACAGATTATTGAATTTTTGTTAAGTTACCTGAGGTACAGTATCCGCTGTCAAAGTAAAAAACAGTGATTTTGACAATGAACAAGAAGAGTGACTATTTATTCTGTTGCATTTCATCATAAAGCAGAATCCCGCTGCTGAGGGCTAAGGAGACTTTACTGGTGAAGTAACCGCAAAGCTTTGCTACATTAGCCCTCTGCAGTAGGAATCTGATTTATTGTGAAGTGCAATGGAATTCCACTTGTTTACTACTAAAATCACTTTTATGAATTTGAGTGCAAATACTTCTCTGGAACTAAGCAGAGTATTTAAATAAAGATTTCACCAAATAATTTATATATCTTTCATCCAAAAAAGATTCATTCAAATCGTTTCAGATTTACAGTTGTTACAGCAAAAAGTATGCTGGGTTGTGTTTTTGACAGACCCTTATATACATTGTACGTACCATAACAATGTCTGGTTCGTCCATCCACTCAGCTGTTTGGGCGTTGGTTTTAGAAGTAGAGCTAAAGTGAAGCGAGCAGGTTTCATAGTCGCGTAGTCTACGGTCTTTCCAGATATCTTCGCCAATGATATCTGCCGCATTCACTGCAATGACGCAAACCAAAACAACAGGTACTATAAACCATTTACAGACCATGCTGAAAATCGCTGATAAACTGGCCACAATCTTAGACTAGAGCACTGTTATATTAGCTAGTAGTTCGGTGTTTCATCATTTCGTCAAACTTGGTCTGCATCGGTGGTGTAGTGGTGAGCAATGTCAGCTCCTATACAGGGTCAGTATGACACATAGTGGGGTATAAAGGCGTTGTTGTGTTGAGCATGTGGTCTTTTGTGGGTTTATTCTGCTACAGTGGTGTATGTACACTAAACCTGCAATGTAATAAAGTTTTTTAAAGTTTTGGCTTGATCATACGTTCCTGCCCTATGCAGTAGACAATTATGAGTCAGAAAATCATGACATTGAATTGGTAGTGAAGGCAATGCTATGAAATCCGTAAGCTGGCGTGTCAGTCAGGAATTCATGGCATTTTTTGTTAGTACGTAGTTTTTGACAATAACCTTTGGTGGCAGTCATGGTGGCTATGCAGCGCGTCTTCAATTCTGGATCCACTGTCAAACTGCGGTCAACTTCTGTTGATTGAGGAAACATAGTCTGATAGTGAAGCTCATACTTTTTGCAAGGATTTTAAGATTTTATACCTATTTTGTAAATTTCTGACCACTTCCAGAACAAAATATTCAATATGAATCAGATTGCACGTTCGCAAACAGAGTTTATCGGACCGGTGCCCTGCTACGTTTAAAAAAAATTCGGTTTTCAACGTAAATTTATTCAGTAGATACGGTATAATGGCAATTTACGATCAACTGGGTTGGCTGTGCTAATTGTCGCAAGTTCGATGTGGTCTCGTTCGGTGAATCATGCAAGAAAACTTGCCCCTCCTTTGACACAGTCAGGGAAATAACAACATTGGTACCAGTACACATATAAAATACCGGTTTAACTTCAAGTGGTACCTATTTTTGACATAGAATTGAACATGACATTGAAACGAACTTTTTCAGAGGTATGTTTTGTCGACCATTGGGATTCTCGGGCGAAAAATGGCTTTAAACCCTATTTGGACCGAAAAAAGCGTTAAAAGCCCTGTTTTTTCATAAAAATGTCTTTAAACCGTGTTCCGGTTGAAGAAAATACCGTCAAAGTTCGGTCGGCAACCACTTTTCCGCCAACTTTTTGATCTCTCACAGTCTCCACTCGAACCATCACCATTCACTCATTTCTCTAGGCACAGAATTGGTCTGAAACTGCATTAGATAAAGCAAATTGCATGGCTCTGTATCCTGTGTATGTCTGAAAGTACGGTTATTTTCGGAATCAGATTTGAGAAATACAGTACTGTGGGCCTCCGATAGATTGCCGTGGTTTCTTTTATACCTATGTTTCTTTCCCATTCTTTTCTGAAGAACAAAACGTCGATTGAAGATGCAAACTTTATCCAGTCAAAATGACTAATAAATATCAAATTTTAGGAGCAGCGGTAAAGTAGATTGATTTTGCGTATATCTTCAGTTGTTGGCTTGCGACTTGAATCCATTTCTCGATTGTGCTGTGCTATTGGTTCCTTCTTTGCATTCAACCAAATGCTTCCTTTGTAAGTATGAGGGTAGTGCATTACACTCTAAATATGCTTAGTCATTCGTTTGAATTTAAATTTCAATTTTACTCGATAATCGTATGTTCCTATTAGGGGGAAGCTGTGGTCTATAAAGAACTGGGGTTTCCATTCTTGCGCGATGTTTCTCCACATCACTTGCACGTACTGATCTCTGTCCATTCTGTTCTGCTCGTGGATGCACCCTACTACATGCATCATCTCGTGTACTATTATCTTGTGTTTCCAGCAGCGGCTAGCCAGATTTAATACTTGTCTTCCTCCCAGCATGCCATTGCCATCTGAATAACACTGGTACCGCCTACAACAGAAGATAAATCGCCATTGCCACAGGTATAGCACAAATGTAAAAGTTCCTGAAACTTTGGCTGACGCAAAGATGCTAGTTTTGGTAATACCCATGAAATGTGAGGCTACAATACAATCTTTCAACGCTATAATTGTCTGGATACTTACCGATTGTCAGAAGCTTCGAAGACAACGTAGTTTCTCTCCAATTCTCTAGGCGTAAATCGGATACAAGTGTTATCGCGAAAGAACAGCATGCCGCAAGCGAGTTCTAGCTTCCTCCATCTTGGAATGCCGTCTTGAAGTTCGTACGGAATCTGACCATTTCGCCAACGTCTACCCCTCCTCGAAAAGCTCTAAGAACTCAATGCGTTGCTATGCTGCTGTATACATACAGGGTCCGTGACAAAATAACCCAGCAGATTTTTTGCTGTTGCAACCGTAAATCTCAACCGATTTGAATGGATCCTTTTTGAATGAAAGATAGATAAATTGCTAAAATATTTTTGAAATCTATATTAATATTCTCTGCTTTAGTTTCTGAGATATTTGCGTTCAAAGTCAAAACAGATTTTAGCGATGAACAAGATCGACTCCGTTGCAACAGATTCCTACTGCTGGGAGCTAACAAGACTTTACAGATGAAGTAATCTAGTTTGTGTGTGTGACCAGTAAAGCCTTGTTTAAGCTCTCAACGCAGCAGTAGGAATGTGTTTTGTTATGAAGTGTAATAAATAATAAATAAAGTGCTCTTCTTCATGGCCAAATCTCTGTGTTGACATAGAGAAAGAGAGCAAATATCTCGGGAACTAAAGAGTATATTTATCTTTCATTCCAAAAAGATTTATTCAAAACGGTTGAAATTTACGGTTGCTACAGCAAAAAAATCTGCTGGGTTATCTTTGTCACGCGGACCCTGTATATTTTTGTACAGTAACTTCAAGTCTACTGGTTCGTCCATCAACGCAGCCAAGTTCGAGTTAGCTTTAAAAGCAGAGCTAAAGTGACGCGAGCAGGTTTCATAGTCCCGCAGTCTGGGGTCTCTCCAGATATCTTTACCGATGGTATCGGCGGCTTCCACTGCAACGGCGCAAACCAAAACAACAAATTTAAAAGCTTCACAAACCATGATGAAGAAACTCTTGCAGGCCAGAATCTTAGCGCACTTTATATTAGCTGTTTCGGTGTTTCATCAAGCTTTCGGCATGTGCATTCTTGCCCTATATGTAGACCATTATGTACTAGCAGATCATGACATTTAAATGTTAGCAACGGCATGCGCATGAAGTTGCTTTGCAGGTGCGTCAAAGCACGTCAGCAATTCATGCAATTCCCCGTATGGCATTTTTGATTAGGGTTTGACGTCAGTTCCTGGCATTAACCTTTTCTGACAGCCATGCTGGGCTACGCGACTCTTCTCCAATTCTGGATCGTCTGTCAGGCTGCAGTTCAACTGCTCGCAAACCCAAATCTGTCACCGCTGATGCTGCAACTACGTGAAAAGAAATCCTTTCTGTCTTTCGTTCTCTCAAACGTAGTAGCGAAGAGTATGGCTGAGTATCAATCAAGAGGACAGTATCCGGAGCGTCAGCAAGTATTGGACTACTGGACTCATCGCATCTATAAACGACCTAAACTTTTCTGACTAGATACATTTTTACTTTTACACCGTCTGCTGTGCTGTAACACTACATTACATGCGTTGTGAACAAATTTCCTTTCCAATATGTGTGTACACCCGTATTACCACTTATCATTTAGTGGTGTAAAATGATGAATTTTGAATTTCAATTCAATACAATTAAATTATAGACTAAGATTTTAACTTCGAATCAATTAAATAATATTAATTGAAACAGTTTTCCATTATTTTCAATTGCAATTATATTTTCAATTAATTTACTGAACCTTGACAACTTTCAGCTGTAAAATTTTTTCAATTATTTTTCCATTTTTTTGAAAATTGTCGTATTTTTGCTTCTTAAAAGACAGTGGCATATCCAGTACATGCGAAAATGTCGAGTTACCTTTTAAAACGCATTGAAATGGCATTCTGAAAGAAAATTTACAGTCAGTCCATTTCAGTATCAGCACACACACAATCTAAATGTTTTTAACACTTTTGACCAAAATCTCTTTCTACCTTCCCTTCGCAGAAAGAAGAGTGTAAGCCCACCATACGTCCAAAAATCACTGTTTTGACTTTTATGAACTATGAGATGAAAATCAGAGGGTAAAATATTACAAAATATAATGAAATCAGCATAAATAAGTAAATATAATAGGTGACAAGCCTAAATTACGTTTGTTATGTGCTTGCGCCTGTAATGTAATACTTACACATTTCCTTACATTAATCATAGAAAAGAAAATAATTGAAATTCCGGAATTTCAATTAAATTATGACCCAACTTTTGAATTTCAATTAAACTAACTTAATTGAATTGAAATTAAAAACGGGCCAATTATGCGAACTTACATAAAATTAATAATTTTCAGTTACTGTAGGCAGTTGATTTTTTGTCGTTTTATTCTGTTAGAAAATAAACTTTGTTCGTGCAGGTACTTAATCAGACACGTTCCCAGGACAACAAGAAGTCTTACGTATGTACTTCGTCAACCGTGAGCTTATCAATTATTGATTATTAAATCAGAGAATAAATGAGAATAGTGTCATTTGGCCTGTGAAAATGTCGATTGCCTTTCACCTTCTCAATAGAACTTCCCCGAATATTTCTATAATTGCCTTTCGATATCTTAGCGGTATATCGGCTATTAATTACACCGATTACTCATCTCTTTTCGCTTCTCTCTCTTTACCATTTTACATTCTTGTCTTAGCCACTATTTTGCGCAAATGGTCAGAATTTCGTTCGTCCTATTACTTGATTTTTGTGGCGGTCGGGGCGATTGACCTAATTTATTTATCAGTGCAAATTGCCTATTCTGTCGACGGTTATTTTAACTTTCCACTCCGTATTGGCCTACTGTTTGAAACAGACACATATCTACAATATTACCAGATAACCGGTGTGATTTTACTGGTCCTCAACAGATACACCGTCTTTGCCTATCCACTCAGACACGAGCAGGTAATACAGTATGTTTGGCATGCAGGCCCTGGCGCCATGTATTGACTGGTGTAAGGGTAAGAGAAGAGGTACAATTTAAGGTATCGACACAGCCAGTGGTGTATCCAGGATTACGGAAAGGGGGTGTAAAATTTTGAAAGTGCCTGGTTGGGCCGCTAAACCAGGAAAAAAATTTAGCAAAATTAGCCTTCAAAAATGCGTTTAAAACACATTCCATGCTTAAAATTAACAGAAATTACAAGTTTTATTACTTTAAAGTAGCCTGGTTGGGCTTCTGCCCGACCAGAGCGAGAAAATTTTGAAAATTTAGCCTTCGAAAACGCATTTAAAAGGCATTCTGAGCACAAAATAGACAGTTTTGGTACATAATTCATCAGTTTCGCTATTTGTGACTGACGTTCTCTTCCTACCTCCACCGCAAAGGGGTCGTCCATAAACGACGTCGTTCCAGAGGGGGGAGGGGGGTCGGCTGAAATGCGACGATAGACGACGCACCAGGAGGGGAGGGGGTTAGCAGAAAACGATGTCGCTTTTTTCGGAATTTTAGGGAGCTTTGAATGTATAATTTTCGATTTATGTACATTCTGTCAAAGATTTCTACATTCAGAAAAGCTTCCCAGAGTGGCTGAAGAGATCTATTCAATTAATTGTACAGTATGGCAACAAGAAAACATGACAGTACTGCATGTACTGCACTTTTATCGGGGGGGGTAAACGGAAAACGACGTCGCCTAGGGGGCGGGGGTCCCCAGAAACGACGCAAGACGATTTTGGGGGGAGGGGGTCCGAAAAAGCGGGATTTTGGAACGACGTCGTTTATGGACGGCCCCAAAGGGGGTGTGCAGTGTACCCACCATACAACCCGTGGACACGCCACTCACTGGGCACAGCTAAGTTTTCCGTTTTCAATAACAATTTTAGCAGTTTTCTTTCATGTTAGTAACGCAAAAAAAATATTTGCCCAAAAAATGTGTCGAGGAAAAATCGTAGGAGGAAGTGGAAAAATGTTGTCAGAAGATTACCCTACGGGATCCCCTACTGGTCTTCTCATTGGGGCATGCCCCTGTTACATGTATGGGTACCGGTACCATAGGGTACTCCATCCCAAATTCGGGCGCTGTGGTGGTCTTATGGTACCAGACCGAGTCCACTACCTTAAGTGACTACTGACTATAAAATGATGGCGGTTGTTTTTGCGTCTAAAGTGTGTGCTGTTCAAGCTAAAGATGTATCAGAAATGTCTCTTTGTCTCTTCAGCTGTGGAACCAGCGGAATACCGTAAAAATGTTGTTTCTTCAAATGAGCGTGGCAACATTGTTAGCAGTTATCAGAAAATACCTGGATTTCTATCATTCGTTCAATATTGGAGTGGTGAGCGAGTGATCTGTAACCTAGCAAACATCCATGTACGTATGACGTACATACAGTAGGTATTTCAGATGTACAACGCGGCGTTGGGCAGTCTGGTCATAGTTCCCACCCTGATATTGCTGCACTTGATAATAGTAGTGAAGCATCGGAAACATCGTTTGGTGGCACAAACCGACAACCCTTTAGCAGAACGAAAAGCGGCGGCCAAGAAAGACAAGACGCGTGAGATTAAAATGGCCTCGGTCGGGGCTGTGCTATCAGTCTTTTATCTTCTGATCACTATCAATAACTGTCTTCTGGTTTACTCGTTCTTGATCGATTTTCAACCTATCATCTACCTGCATTCATTCGTGGGTCGACTGAACACCGTAGTCAAAATTGCGTTCGTAGTGGCCAATCCTTATTTGCTTTGCATTACTTCAAAGAAAGTCAGAGTTGCGGTGGCGGAAAGGGTTTTGTTTTGGCGCCAGAGTCACTGAAATCAATTTGTCTCTTTCACAGACAATTAGAGTAACTTGAGCCTTTCTGGATGAAAACCTAAGCTTTCCATTAGTGTACTAGCTTTCACTGATACTTTCAGTTCCTCTTTAGCTAAGAAGGAATGGCTTCTTCCTCCGGTAATTTTGACGTTAAAGACGTCATTTCCGAGTTGAAGCGCATTGTAAAACCGTCGTTTTTGTTGATTTATTGTGAAAAATCTACTACGAAAGATTATTTTGAAACTGCGGATCAACCGAAGTTCGACTTTCCTGCCTCTTTTTCGCAGGATTCGTTGGAAGAACAGACTGAAAAGGACAAATTCGGTCTGATGTCACCCGATTCGCTGAACGATCAACGAAAGAATTGACATCTTCAAATATGAATTATATGTACAGGGCTCTGGGGCACACATTAGTCTGTGCTGGGGGACCCCACCTCACCCCGAGGCGATTTTCCTGCACTCTCTCTGATTTTTCTGGCAAGTAAATTTCTAGTACTTCAGACTCTAAAATCGGCACTTTTTAGCTGTGTTTGAGCTAAAATTAGTACTTTTTAACAATTTTTTGACATTTTTAAACGTTTTTAGTACCCTACGCCTTCCCCCAGGAATTGAGCTGCGATGTACCGGCCGGCGCTAGACCCCCAACCCCTTTCCCGAATGATCTGTTACATGTATGATACGAATGTTTATTCATTTTATATAATTTTACAAGCCCTGGATTTCCATATTCCCGTCTGAAGGGCCCATTCAAATGTTTCAAACATTCTTACTTATAAGTTGACGTTTGTGTCGGCCATTCATCTTTGTCTTTAAGGTATTTACATGCTTTATGCGTTTGTATTCGGAAGCGTTGTAACTATTATTGTGTCGTTTGTCAATTGTAAGAAACGCAAATTTACTACTCACTGTAGGTATGTATGTTGAAAACTGACTTTACTGTTTACCGAACGAATCGTGTGTAAAGACTGAGGTTTCGTACAGTTAACAAGGTCAACCGCGCACAATATTTACATAACACAGTTACACCAGACAGGGTTTGACTGATCGGATTTCTCTTTGAACATTGCTCTTAAAAGCTTAATTAATAGTGTACAGAATCAAAAAATCTAGACTC
The DNA here is from genome assembly GCA_030248155.1 of Sabatieria punctata. Classification (NCBI taxonomy): domain Eukaryota; kingdom Metazoa; phylum Nematoda; class Chromadorea; order Araeolaimida; family Comesomatidae; genus Sabatieria; species Sabatieria punctata. The sequence continues at coordinate 38,955 of JASANB010007861.1, forward strand.
GACCACATCAGTATTGCTACGCATCGTCAGTTCACAGGAGGAGGAGGAGGAGGAGGAGGAGGAAAGAGAATACGTAGATTAAAGAGGGTCACTCATAAACAGCCACAGGACGACACGATCATCTTGGGGAAGTTCTTGAGAACCACGTTGTCGGCCTCGTCAAAATACAGCAAAGTCAGAGAGTCCATTCTGCTGGGGGCGCAACACACGCGCGGTACGTAGGCGTTCAGCCCGATCGTGTGAATGATGCTTTGAATTATGGCATGGTTAGATGGATTCACTGCCTGAAAATCAAAGCACGTATCGGACTGCGACTAGAAATTTTGGCTTCTTGCCGGCTTGCAAAATAGTGTTGGTCGAATAGGACCGTATATGGCCTTTTTTGAGTTCTCAGAATAAATTCAAATGTTATTCTGTCAATTTGTCAGATTTTTAAAACGATTATTATAATTAGGCCCTTGTTTTCTCTGGAAAATCCTAGCCTATCGGCCTTCTCTAGCTATGTATGAGTTGTGCGTTTCCAGAATAAAACTGACAACATTTACAGACGTCAAATTTAACAAACTTTTATCTCATGAATCCTTTATCGGATCTTTCCCAAATTTGCAGGTTAACCAATCTTTATTTAGACTTTAACCCCTGAAAACGCCAGATTTCTAGCACAATCGATTCAAATCTGGTCATTCAAATTCAAATTTATGTACTTTCATTGCAGGTGAAAAATTAGCATCGTCAAAAATCAGGATGTTCTATTCCGGAGAGGAATAACTCAGAACTACAGAAGGCCGACAGGCTAGAATTTTGCTAGAATAAACTATAACCAAAAGCACAATAATCGTGACAAAAATCTAATAAATTCGGTACAAAATTGACCGAATGGGAGCCAGTTGAAGTTAATCTGAAAGCTCGATAAATGGCCAGACTGTCTTTTTGGCCAACAGCAAAATTGTAAAGTCCTGTCGAACTCACCGGACCAAGGGGGAAGTCGCAGGTTCCGGCGCAATAGTGCGCGCCAAAGCTGTGGGGGGCAATAATCCAGTTCTCCCATCCAATATCTTTAAATTCTACCAAAAGTTCGCGCTTTTCGCACCGCTTGCCGTCGTGCCACGTTCCCTGCCCATTCAGTAGCACCACTGCCGGTTCGGACGTAGCAGAACCGCCATCTCCACTGTTGTAATAAGTGGCATTCACTCTATGCCCAAAAGGTGCGCGGCCCTCCGGGTACGGTATTTCTCCGGTTCGGGCGCGGTTTCGATTTCTACGTCGCAGTTGTCGCATTTCTTTCCGTGACTGCAGCACGTCGGGACCTTTGGACAGGACGGCTTTGACGTGCGACACCATTTGCGCTTGCTGCGTGGCGTCTTTTGCGTGCGTGTAATAGTAATCGACGCTGCGTTTGACACGATTTTCCGCCACTTCTGCCTTTTCTTGGTTGAGCGCGTCCATCATTTTGTTCCGGTCCACCAAATTCGGCGAGTCCGAATAAATCAGCAAGAAGGGCGAGTGGTGTTTGAGGACTTTGCTGGGGGACAAAACTTTGACCGTTTTTGCCCTTCTTCTCACGCGCGAGAACTGCACTCCGAACAACGAAGGCGCCGAGTTGTTGCGGAGCGTCGAATCGACGATATCGCGAGCGTCGAATGACAGCCAACTGGCGCTGAGGTGCTCGAGCGAGGGCAGCAATCTATTCCGCGCGCCGTGCGGCGTCACTGCCGCGCAGTGCACGCGGCGTCGACGCGCGATTTTCTTCACGTCGCGGTGTTTGTTGGGACGGAAGTTGTAGTGGAGTTGAGCGCGCATTACGTGTTCGCCGCGCCTAACAGCACCCAGATCGAACAGCAACAGCTCCTCGCCATTAATTGTGCCTGCAAAGAGAAGAGCTTGTTCAGAAGACAGACGGCTACAAGCCGGCCTAATAATTTACAAGCGTCTTTAGCTAACGAGAGACTAATAGCTGTTTGTGCCGACTGCTGTACCAGTTACCGTACTATCTAAAAACATTAGTAACGACCGGGTTTTTTAGAACGTTTTTTGTCTGTTTGTTTTAGTTCCACTGTCCTTTCTGATAGCTCACGACACCCTACGCTCTTAGTAGAACCTTTCATTCCAGTGCCATGACTACGTACAAACATCCGTCCCCTTTGCTGAACTATGAAGTGCAACGGCAGCTCCGGTTCGGGTCCCACACCTACTATAAGCAGTGGCGTACCCAGATTTCGGAAAGGGGTGTAAAATTTTGTGCCGCTGCCCAACCAGGGCAAGAAAATTTAGCAAAATTTGCCTTAGAAAACGCGTTTAAAAGGCATTCCGAGCTTAAAATTAACAGAAATTACAGGTTTTAGTATTTTAAAGTGGCCTGGTTGGCTTCTGCCAGACCAGGGCGAGAAAATTTGGGCTTCAAAAACGCATTTAAAAGGCATTCTGAGCACAAAATAGACACTTTTAGCACATAATTCATTAGTTTCCCATATTTTTGACAGACTTTTTCTTCCTACCTCCATCGCAAGGGGGTGTACCCCACCCTACACCACTTGGATGCGCCACTGACTATGAATAGGTATACCCTCTTGCGGTGGCCTGGCTTAGGCTTAGGTCGACTAGCGACTACACACTTCAAATCGCTTCGAATAGATTCAAACCAACAGACAGCCATTTTCGCTGATGCCGGCGCCGATGTGACACAGTATAATATGTTAAACCCTATAATTTACCCTTAGTTACCTTTAGAATGAGTGTTTGAAAACCAGTTTTTCATGATGTTGTTATCAAATCCCCCGGCCAACCAGGTAATTTCAAAAGTTCCCCCTTTCAAATCCTTCAAAATCCACTCAATATATTTTACTCACACGAAAACAAAGAAAGCTATTCTGAAAAAGGGGCTTCTAGAGGTAAAAAATCGCTAAAAACGCTAACTTTCAATGTTGCAAAAAGATAATATTGAATCAAGATGTCCGGATAATTATATATTTTTTAAGGAAGCGCGGCAGCCTTGTTGACAAGCACCATTCTTCAAAAAGTCTCTGGCTTTAGGTTTAGGGAATAGTTAGTCAGGCTTAAAACATTTCAAAATTTTACAATTTAGAATAAGTGCGTAAGTAGGAAAGAATTGCGGAGCAGCGTTCTGTTCTACCATTGCGCTCTGCCCAGAGAGCGGTTGAAAGACATTTACGACACACACAGACGCACCCCTTAATTACAACGCGTTTTTGTGGCGTAGCGGCATTACTGGTGTAAACGGCGTCCTAAGAAGGTATCTCGTCACGGTTGTCCTCTATCATTAGATGTACATCTCAATGACAGGTTGCCCGGCCGACTCTCTGCTACGCCTGTTAGATGACACAGACTACTGCAAAAATTACAAGGCGCGTCACAATACGGGAAAGGCTGTTCTGCTCCAAAACTGAATTCTTTTTGACATTAGTCAAGGCCGGGTCTAATCAGATTTGACGCTCCAATTTTAGAATAGGGGAGGGAGGCGTGTCCTTGTTTGGGTAGAGGGCTGTATCAATGTCTGTTTGCCTGGTCGGTCAGAACACTTTAGGCTTAGAGTGACCGCAAACAAAGTCCCCCGCCCACCGGGCCACTGTCCACTTGAGTGGTCGCCGATAACAGGTGCATTTTACGAGCTTACTTAAGCCTTAACCCCAGACTGTTTTGCCCGGTCGAAATGGATACTAAATCGTCTGGACAAACACTTATATGCACCGTAAATATTAGAGCGCTTGTCATAACAAGCATATGGTTCCAATCCTAGCAAGTGTTCGCTATCAACTTTTAGAATCTAAATCAATTTCCAGAAAGCTTCCCTAACGGCCTTAGCTTTGCGCTCAAGTTCAGTCTGTTGAATTTGCACTGGGGGCAGTCAAAAGTCGATTCGATTAATAATAAGGACAGATAAGTCTGTAATTCAGTCCCGTCGGACGTGCCCTAACTAACTCTTCTGAGACAGACAGACAGACAGACAGCAACAACAAGTTTCTTACCCAAACTCGGATTGACGCTTCTGACGATGTTTCCTCTATTGGCCTCGCTTTTGTATCGATACTCGTTGAACACTTGACGCATATACTTCCCGGCCGCATTGGCAGTTTTAGAGACCGGCCGCAACACTTCAGCCGCATTGGGAAGCTTGTCGAAGTCCAATAGGGCCTTGACGGTGTTTTGTAGCACCGATTTCTGTCGCTGGTTGATCGGTTCTGCCCGCAGCACACCGAAGAAGAGGTAAAGCAGAATAATAAGACAGGCTCTCATTTTGACTGACAGCTACATGTCTGTTGAGAGGCTAGAGCAAGGTAAACAACTCGTACTACAAACAGATTTAGCTACCGGATGAGTCGAAATCCACTTGTAGTCCGACCTAATCTCAGTCTACTGTAAATACTGCTCGCAAACAGACCACCTACTGGCGCCGACAAGGCGTTGGCCACGCCGGCCACGCCCCTCGGCGCTGATTGGTGGCGAGAGCCGAAGCTTGCGCAAATTGGCGTGTCGAGCGAGCGTTGCGCTTTTAGCAGGCCGGGGGGTCGGCGCCGGACCGGCAATTAACCTGACCGATAAAATGAATCTCGTCTCGCGCTGGAGCGTGAGATAAGCATCGCCCTCGCCTCCTCCGCTACACTACGGTATATTGCACTCCCTCTAATAGGGGTTAAGAATGGATTTTATCGGCGACTTTCGGTCGCCAGAGTTCGTGAGAGCTTGATGGGTCACCTTCGGTGAAAATTGAGCGCTGTCAATCAAAACTGCGGCGCAGGCCAATTAGATATCAGCAGTAGCCAACCCGCTTTCCTTGGTGAGTGAGATAGATGGGAGAAAAATCGGTCAAACGATAAACATACATAGATTATGTACTCCCATAAAAATGATTACAATGCTTTTTGCTGCAGTTTCCGTAAATTTTGACCAAATAAGCTGAATTTTTGAAAATCAGTGAGAATTTTGTATGTTAAAATTTGGTGCATCACCCAATACTAAGAAATTAAATTCAACAATATGTGAAATTTGTTAATTTCGATACCTATAGAAATAGCGTTAAACTTTTCTTTTTGCTGTAATTTCCGCAAATCTTCGCTAAATTACCTGAGATTTGTCGAATAACTGCTACTAACCTGTCGGGTATATTATGTGTTAAAATTTTATGCATGAAGAACGAACCTATCTGAAGAAAATGAGGTTTATCCAGAAGATCTGTTTTATATTTTCAAATTTTACACATAAAACTGTCACTTTTGGCACACATATCGCAAATTTCAGCTTGTTTAATCGAAATTTGCGAAATGGTAACAGAAAGAATTGTTCTCGTAATTTTCTTCACAAAATTTTACCCACTCAGCCATGTTGGGGTAGGCCACTGGCCCTAAGCAATTTGGGCAATTGGCCGATTGCATAAACAAAGCCTAAACGTTATCCTAACGACTCTTAATGCCATAAAATTAATAATAAGCTCATCGTAAATTAAAGCAATTAAGGCTAGACGCGACCTAATTCGTCGGGCCACAAATCACACGGGCCAATTAGCGATAATAATAATTATCGACCACCCAGATGTAGACGCGGTGAGCCAACAAATGAGGGGTGACAAGGGCCCAGCCCCAACCTCACTGATGTCTGTATCAGAAGCAACAATGGCGCCGGCACTAAAGCTGTCAGAAAGCTTTTAGGATGCCGATTGATGAGGCTCAGCTGTGCCCACCCACCTCCCGGCAACCAGCAACAAAGGTGTTCTCAGAAGGGCAAAACCTGGAGCAACTAAGTCTCGCTCAGCCTGCCCGGACGGCAGCTAAATGCGCACCTTTTAAAGGGCTCCTGTAAAAACGTGTTTGCTGTGTGCACTGCTGTTTTGCAACTTTGTCTCTTCGGAATGCTGCTATGTTGTTTGCCTAATTTCTGCAGATGTATACACTCCATATTTTCTAGAGTTTGCAACTTTCTTGTAAACAACGATTGTTGCCCTTACAAAATGATCCAGCTACATATGAACAATGGTGACGCAGCTTTATTATGCAGTCAGGCAATGTGCTGTACATTCGGATATCGGAACCCCTACCATCAAATTTGCAGGGAGTCATCTTCCGTCACACTCATACGTACATTGTAGGTACTATTAAAAGAGTATTTGGGCGTTTACCCTTAGCTTCATAGGACAACCCCACCTCACCCATAAATAAAATTAAAATTCCTTTTAGCATTGGAATTTTGCGATTCCGTCCCGTCATTCAAGGCATATAAGTGTTTTTATAAGCCTATATTGTCATTTCGTGCTATTTTTAGCAGTTAAACGCAATTTGGATGCGCAAAATTGCATATTATTATTAAAATTAAAATGCCTTGTTATTAAAATGCGTTCAAAAAGTTACAGTACTGACCCTTTCCTTTTAATTCTATTTTTAGAAATTTACTAATATTTACAACTAAATTATTTGGGAAGTAAATTAAAAATGTATTTATATTAAAAGTGAATTTCTGAGTTAATTAAATGATAATTATAATTTTAATTATAATTTTTAGAAATTTGCTATTATAAGAAAATTGTTTGGTTAGTAAAATTAAAGTTTACTTAGAAGCAGTAGCCCTTCCTCCCATGGACCACAAAATGGCATGCAATTCCCAGCCTCCCACGGTCCTGACATTTTCAAAAATTATTCACACTAATCTGAACTTTCTCTCCAAAAAACCTGGTGCTATGCATGTGTATTTGCTGTCATTTTTTACCACCAAATCAGGACGAGAAAATTTTCAAAAATCAGACTTCAAGAACGCACTGACATTGACTAAATTACTGGTACTATTCGTTGCTGCTTCTACAACCTACTGAATGCATAATTTTATGGAGTAACGCCGAAAATTTCGCCTGACAAGACCCAAAGTTCGCTGACAAATTTTAAATCCCGCGACCGGCACGTACCCTGCGTACAGTTACCATTGAGTACAGGCCCGAACCATATACGTCAAGGTGAACGACTGGTATAAGGCAGGCTGGGTAGCAAAATACCTTATCACTTTTTACATTACCTCAGAAAGCTTCAACTTGTGGAATTATGAAAAGCCGTAACTGTGAGAAGTTTTATGGCCAAAAATAAGATCCATAATTTATCGAATATGTCCACACAATAGCCGTGATGAGTGTTGGAAAAAAAGCTACAAACAAGCTCATTATGAAACAAGAAAATAAGGACCGAAGCAGCTCTATCGGTTAATTATTATGCAAAGCATACAGACGACAAAAACAAATCTTCCAAAAGCAGCTACTAGAACAGAGTAGTTTCTTCTATTTACAAAGCACCAATGGAGCCGAAAAAATAATAATAAAACCGTCTTTTACAATAATTATAATTATTGCAGGCACAAACGGGTTCCGAAAACCACAGTAACTCTCTATATAAATAAACTGAATTAAGTAAGTAGATCGCAGTTTTAAGCACGGACTGGGCAGTGATAGCACTGAACCTAGACAGAAATCAATCGAACAAACAAACAAGACAGTTAAGGCATTCTTACAACCTAGAGAAAGTCGGGTTGGCCAAAGCGCTTCAGTTCCTTGGGGGACAGCGACCAGAGGAGGTGGGGGATTTGTTTCAGTCATGCAACACAAACAAAAATACTACTAAATAATAATAAGTGCATCAGTCATTATGCAAGGAATGTAGGTAAGATCTAGTTCGCACCGCCGGGCGCCATATCCGGCCGTGGCGCGGAGGTGCCGAACTTGCGCTGCGCCGGCGCCGAGTAGGGCGGGGCCAGGAGTCGTCGGTGGTGTCGGGAGCCGAAAACGGAGCTGAGGGGAGGGTCGGGAGCGCCGGGCGCGTCCAGAGAGTCCAGGAGACGAAGCGCGCGACGCACCAGAGACGGCTGGGTGTGCGAGAGACGCAACAGCAACTCGTTGGCGTAGTGTTGCAGCTGGAGACTGTCGTTTTCGCGCTCTTGCAACTGCATCAACAGCTCAACACAGACCTTGTTGCAGTTGAGTATGCTGGCTATGTTCCAGACAGGTATGTACCCCTTAGCTAGAAAGAGCAACCCCCTAACCACTCAAGGCAGTTTAGGAAGCCCGACCCCAAAAATACAACTACAGGGTGTCCCAAAAAAAATGACAACATTTCTTTTTGCTGCCATTTTCGCAATTTTTGACCAAATTGTCTGCAATTTGAAACTTAAGTGCCAAAAAAGTGGGAATTTTATATGTTAAAATTTGGTGCATCAGGATTGGCCCAGTCCTGAGAAATTCAACAATATGCAAAATTGAGAAATTTCAATTAAATGCAGAAACAGCATCAAAAATGGAAACTTTTCTTTTTGCAGTATCTTCTTTAATTTTGGTCGGAACTGGATGAAATTTTGGACATACGCGCAGAATAACGGATTGATTTGTAGATCAAAAGTTGGCGCATGAACCCAGCCCAGCTCTTGACATAAAAAATCCCGATCACAATACAACGACAACATTGATTTTCGCGCCCCTAGCTGTAATGAAGCTCCTGTAAGCGTAATTCAGTCTGCCACCCCAAACATGTTAAGAAATGTTTATGATGCTTATGGGAAACGGTTGCAGCAGTGTATTAACTCAAACGGAGGTCATCTGGATGGTGTTCTTATTCCTTAGTTCTCAGAGTTTGCACGGTCTTCATTTTGCTGCAGTAAAAACTCTGATTTTCTTTAGTTTCCAATTCCAAGTACTAACGATATAGACTGATTAATGCCAGAACTTTTGACCTACAAAATATCTGCACAAATATTCAAAATTTCATCCAATTCCGACAAAAAACAAAGAAGATACAGCAAAAAGAAAAGTTTCCGTTTTTGATGCTGTTTCTACATTTAATTGAAATTTCTCAATTTTGCATATTGTTGAATTTCTCAGGATTGGGTCACTCCTGATGCACCAAACTTTAACACATAAAATTCCCACTTTTTTGGCACTTATGTTTCAAATTTGAGACAATTTGGTCAAAATTTGGGAAAATGGCAGCAAAAAGAAATGTTGTCATTTTTTTTGGGACACCCTGTAGTAGTGGCTCCAAAACTGGCTCAGAAATCACTAATTTTTAGCTTAAAATTCGCTTGAAAAGATTTTAACCGAATTTGGCGTTTCCACTGCTGATATTTAAGAGAAAACGATGCCTTTAGAAGCTCTTTCTGCCCTTTGTGCGTGTTTTTAGCTCTAAACGCTATTTCACCGCTTAAAATAGCGGCTTTTATCAGTCTTAACGATTAAAAGTTGCTAAAACGCATTTACAGGCGTTTTGGAGCTTTTCTACATTTTGGACTCATCCCCCGTTCCGCCCCCACCCCACCCGCTCGCTCGCGCCGGACGTGTTCTGTATACATGGGGAGGGTTGCAGTACGTACTAAAACCGCAATTTTTAGATACGAATAGCTTCAAAATGCTAGACTTATTAGTGTGAATTTTAAAACATTTATCGAATCGGAGGGCAGAGCTAGTCCAGCGGCAGCTACCTGGTCTTTGGTGAGTTTGTTGAGCATCTTCACCTCAATGCCCTGGCTCTGCTGCGTGCGTGGTAGTCCGGTGAGGAGGTCAGGGTCCATCTCCAGGATGCAGGCCACCAACTGGTCTATGAACACCCTCAGCTTCTTCTTCTGCAGCTCCACGCGACGCACCGCCTGCACCAGCTAAACATCTACTATGCACAGCCTGCCAATCAACCTCTGCCAGAGTAAACCAAGCAAGATAGGAAGAAAGTGAAATTCCGTTGAGCTGGGCATTTTACAGGTTGTCCGTCAGCTCAAACTGAAGCTGGAAGTAAATTCCGGTTTTTATAGGACAACCTGTATTGCGAGTTTATACCAAACTAACAAGTTCAATAATCTGTGTTCACTCCAATGGTGTCGAGCAAAAGTTGATGATGAGCAGGTCAGAAGGCAAAAGTGACTAAAAAGCTCAATGTTGAAATAAAATGTCAAAACACGGGATGGATATGCTCCTCCTTCTTAGCATACATGGGCCGGGGGTAAGGGGGTATACCCCCCCCTCGGCCGGCCATACCACCCCCTCGTCCACCCACCCCCCTCCCGGAGGGAGGAAATTTTCGCTTATTTAAGGCAAAATAGACGTTTTTTTACCTTTTTTCGGGGGACCCCCCCCCCCCGAGGTCTCCAACCCACCTACCCTCCGGATTTTTCCGGCCCATGTATGCTTCTTAGTACAACTAAATAAAGTTGAGGTTCATAAAACATAATTTCTTCAGCCTATGTCTTCAAGATGGAGCTTTTTTAATCACTTTTGCCTTGGATAGATGGACGGATTGTCTGGGCGGCGCCGGGCTGCATTAGGCCGCCTGTAGACCGATCACGCACACCCCACATCCTACCCTTCATTTCCTGCCTTCCTTACTAGCTGCAACACATGCTTAGTGTCAGTGCGGGCGAGTGATCTAAACCAGTCAGAAACACCGAGTTAACCGAGTTTTTCTAAAATCACGTACGATATACTGTCAACAACGATTGTTTTACTAGTTCAACTAACGGATTGCTGCACCAAAAACAATGAAAGATTCTTCAAACAAACAGGAAATAATGATTAGAAAACCAACTACTCTATGATTTTGAAACGAAATTTTACTAACCTACTCCCCTACAAGCTGTAGGCGATACCAATGGAGCGACCGCAGAATATTGAGCTTACGTATTTCCATTCTTTTCCTATCATGTTTGATTTACTCTGGGAAGGGGCTTATCATACATGTAACAGGTCATACGCCGAAGGAGGGAGGGGGGGTTGGGGTCAGGCCCCGGCCGGGGGTCTGAGCCAAAATTTTGGGAGGGGGTTGGGCACTAAAAAACGCAATCCCAATTTTTGGGCTAAAAATCGTCAAAAATCGCTAATTTAGGCTGAAATACAGCTAAAAAGTGCTGTTTTGCAGGCGATTTTGGCAATTTTTCTCTGAAATTGTAAAAAACTGTGAAAATTTGCTCAAAAATTTACTTGCCAGAAAAATCGGAAATCGTCTCGGGGGAGGGGGTCCCCATCCGAGGGGTCTGGCTTAAGCCGGATGGGGGGCAGACCCCCAGTTACATGTATGACAAGGACCTTATCATTGCTTGGCGCTGTGTAGACACAGACATAACAACAACAAGAAACAGATGGGATAGGCAGCTACTGAGAAGCACGGCAAAAGCTCACTTCACCTTCTACTACCGAGCAGACGTAGCCACCGACCGGTAGTTAGGTTAGAATTGCAATATCTTCTTCTAGACAGAATGACAAAGGTTCCGGTCAGTGGCTAAGCCTAGATGAAGATGTACGTAGGAGGCACTTACGGATGAGCAGGTAGTCAGAGTCGGTATGTACATTGAGCAAGCTGTCAATCAATCAGAAAGGTGGGTCAGGCCCAGATGCCCTCTGCGTCGTCCAGCTCCTAGAAAAGCAGAAGTGCAACGTAAGAGAAAACCACCGTCCCAAGCTCTAACGGTCGTACGTACTAAGGGGCTACCCACAACTCAGAACAATAGGTGCACGTAGGCAGGAGCGACGCGCTCGGCTGAACCGCTAGGAAACGGTTTGGCCGGACGCGCCACTCCGCACGCTCAGCAGAGAGGTGCCACGAGCCGAACGAAACGAAGCCAGCCAGCCAGCCAGCCTAAGCCACTGCTCTGACCGACCGCACCTACCTGGTCGACCGGAGAGGACTTGAGCTCGGCCAGCAGTGCACTCTGCTGACCGCCGTCCAGCTGGTCCAGTTGGTGCTCGTTGAGCAGACGCATCCGTTTCTCGTTCTGAAACACCACCATTTATCTATCTACTAAAACAGATAGCTGTAAGGTCGCCGTTCAGCTGATTGACGGTGGGTAATTTTCAATTCCTGAGGGGGCTGAGGGGTAGGAGCGTCTAAAGGGGGCTGAGGGGATGTTGTTAAGCCGATTTTCGGCTAAAATCAAAGTTTTTTGGGTTATTTTTCGTTAATATTGGCTAAAATCAGCTATTGTGAGCTCATTTACACCAATTCTAGGATACTTATGTCATAACTTTCTATACAAAATTCTTCCAAAAAATTCCCGATGGGGGAGCGGCTGGCTGACGGGGGGACGTCAGAGCCTGTGGGGGTCAACCCCCTTAGCCTCCTTTTTTGCTCATGTCTGACTGGAGGTTCAATCTCGGGGCCAAATTAAAAAAAAACTGATTTTTTGTTCGACCTAAGATCGATAGTAATGTTTCTACACAAAACTAACAATACAAGGTACTTGAAAACAATTTAATGAACAATTTTGATTCAGCGCATAGTTGCCCTCACGACGGGTTGTCATAGACGCTGTATTGAGGCTAAAACTGTTATAGGCAGGTTTCAAACAGCTTCTATGTAGTAGCGTTTAGATTTTTATTTTTGCCCCCCCCCCGACCATCAATCACAGGTACTGATGGGCTGGCGCTTTGGCTGAGAGAGGCAGCTATTCATCAGCCGAGGGCTTACTCCTTCCGCCCTTCGGTCGGCCATGCCAAATCAGGGTTCATGCGGCTTTTGTATAGGAAAATTCCCTGACTAACCAGGGTGAGGAAACTGCCACCAATGCGGGAAAATTTTGCAAATTGTCTTTAAAAAACGCTTTTAAACGGTATTGTGAGAGTAAATTTCCAGTATAAGATAAGTAATAGTAGAAAGTTAGAAGTCCCATTTTCAAAAATACAATCCGGAGGGGGGTCTGCAGACCTCGGGTGGGGGGGGGGGTTCTGCGAAAAATGCCACAAAACGCCTATTTTGCCTTAAATAAGCGAAAATTTTCACGGAGGGAGGGGGGTCGGGGAGGGGCGTATGGCCGGCCGAGGGGTATACGCCTTACCCCCGGCCCATGTACGATGATATAACGAGGCTATCAGCACACAGCAATCGACAGAGACTGACCTCCTCTTTCAACTTCCTCATCAACTTCTCCTTGTGTTTCTTGAGGGTGTGCAGTTCCTCGGGCGACTTGTGCTGGTTCATCTCCAGTAAGGCTATATGAGCGTCTTTCTCGCTGATGGCCGCCACCAGCGCTTCCTGTCTAAATCCAGCCGTCATTCACCTTTCTCCGCCTCCCCACTCTCACTTCAGCTGCAGCACTTCTTCCAGATGTTTTCTGCGCTCGTGTTTGAGAGAGCGGACCAGCGCTTCTCGTTCGTGTTTGTCCTGGTTGGCCGCGGTGGCTCTGGTGTTCAGGTCTTCGTACTGCCGCTGCACCGTACTCAGTGACTTGTTCATGTCGTTCAGCTGCAAGATTACATACAGTCTGCTTTGTTCGAGGGCAAAATGACAGGACCTTCAGTTCCATTTGTTGAGCTATTTGTTTCTGCTGTGCGATGGCCAACTCCCGCTCGGCCGTTATGCTGACACTCTCGCGCAACGCCTCCTCTAGCTCCTCGATGCTGCAATTTGCATTTTACCCTTTGAATCAAATCATCTAATTCAGTCAGCCACTTAACGCCATAACGCCATAAATGAGAACGGTATCGGTCGGTCGGTCCAGTCAGTTCAGTCAGTCAGTCAGTCAGTCAGTCAGTCAGTCAGTCAGTCAGTCAGTCAGTCAGACAGACAGACAGACAGACAGACAGACAGACAGACAGACAGACAGACAGACAGTCAGGTCAGACAGTCAGGTCAGACAGTCAGGTCAGACAGTCAGGTCAGTCAGTCAGGTCAGTCAGTCAGGTCAGTCAGTCAGTCAGTCAGTCAGTCAGTTCAGTCAGTCAGTCAGTCAGTCAGACAGTCAGTCAGACAGTCAGTCAGACAGTCAGTCAGACAGACAGTCAGACAGTCAGTCAGTCAGTCAGTCAGACAGTCAGTCAGTCAGCAGTCAGGCAGTCAAAAGAAAGAGTACCGTTGGTCTTTCTGGTGCATCTGAGCGTCTCCCAGTTTCTTGGAGACCGGTTGACCGTGAGTGGAGTCGAGGTAGGCGGCCGCGCCGTAGCTGGTCTTGGCCGAGCGTCGAGCGTCATCCAGCTGCCTGAAAAGTGCATTCGACGCTCGTCTACTGTGCAGCGCCGGCAACGGAACGCAAAGCAAAGAGCGTTCGGCTGCAGACGGACCGAGCGACACGCAACGACGACACTTAACAGTCGATTGTAAGTCAGTGCTGGCCACAGAACCAATCAACAGAACGACTGGACGCGCATCACAAACACGCACAGCAGAGTAGAAATGCCATACATGCGCACAAACTGTGGACACCTGCACCAAATATGGCACTACTGCCATACAGGCCTCTTTGACCTTAGACGGCACCCAACCACACTCCTCAGTCATTCTCTCAGCCAATTTGTGTGCTTATTTCAGGCTAAAATTGCTACAAGTGACTGTAAAAACGTTGTCTGTAGTAGAGTAATGCAATCTGGAATAGCACAAAATTTTCGAATAACTTTTGGTTCATTCCATGATATTCTGACTCTTCCTTCGTCTAAGGTAGAAAAAATTCAGTCTTTTTTGTAAGATTTTTGGCACAATTATTATTCAATGTTTTTAATAAAAATTCAGACTACAAACCTAGAAGTCTGTTAGCCTTAAGCGCTGAATTTATCCGTTCTGAAATGAAAAATCCCAAATTAAGTCGTAAATTATAAGCTGAAATATCGGATCGTTACCAAACTTCGCAAAACAGTCAATCTTCATCTGAACGTTAACGTAAGAAACATACCGATTTCTACAATCAGTATAAAGTACCGGTACAAACGCCATATAAAGTACCGGTATCATATGGTAACCCTACCATAGGCACCGGTACCTTCTATGGCGTTAAGTTCTAACTGTTCTACAAGAACGGGCTCCAATTTTTGGATTAGACGAAGATTGGATTAGATGTGGGAACGTAAAAAATCAGGGTGCTGTGGTCAGCAGAGAAAGCGCGATTGTATGAACAAGTGAGTGGTTCGTTAATTGTCGTTGTCTGCAGAAGCGTTACAACATTGGACAGACGAAATTTTGAATTTGATTAAAGCCACTTTTTCTAATGTAAAATTTTGTATCGAATTGAATGGTTGCACTCCCAGGTCGCTCCGACCACTGGGAAGGGTGCAATTCGCGATTTCCTGAACCCTACTTTTTTCAAAAAACCTAATCTCAAAAATGACAAAAACTGGATTTGATCACAGTTCTCCACCATTTTAAGAGACAGAGACCTCGGTCATACTTCATCAGAGAGCCCGGAAAATATCCTTTCTTTAAGATTCGTCAGAATTTAAATCGGGCGAAAATTAGCATAAAGCGGTGCATTTGAAAATTTAAAACAGAGCACAATTTTCAAACAGACGCATACAGCGGGCAGCATTTTGAAATTTAATGTTTTATACATCATTCGATTCCCCTCATCGAGAACTTTCGTTTAAAATTATTTCCAGCTTGGGACAGACACTCTGAAGGTTAGAAAACTCGCAAAAACCGAAAAATACTCAAGTTTTTCCAGCATTTTTGCATGAATTGGCTGTGTAACTTTTGACTTCGAGAAAATATTTATATTTCGGATATAAGTTTTGAAACAGACCACCGTGCCCGTCTATAGGCGGAATTTCAGCTCGCTAACTATACCCGCTTAAGAATTATAAATAGTTTTATAACTGTAAGTAGGGACGATTTTGGTTTTCAAATGAAAAAAGGTGCTGATCGATGTTTTTGATTTAGTTTGTAGTGGCGGTGCATAACGTAGCAATTATGTTTGTGAAAACTGTGGGAAAAACAAGCACCAAAAATGCGTGCATGTGGTCAGTTTGAAAGGTCTGAATGGCTCACTGAAAGAAATATAAAGGCCTGGCTGGGAGCAATAAAGAGCAACCAGTTGAGGAAGAAAAACTCATTGCAATCGAGGAAGAAGATTTGTATGATGCAGTAGAAGATGCTGATGAGCGTGAAGCAATTGCAGCTGACCTTGAAGAAATGGCAAAGCAAGTTCTGGTTCTCCCCCATCCAGCCTTAGGCAAAGATTTCTGCCATTTGGCCAAGAATAACGAGCTTAAAAGAGAGACCAAGGGTTCTCTGATGAGCATTTGTGTGGCACTTCAGATTCCTCATCCAAAACAACGGGAAAAGATGACTCTGGCTAACCACATACATACTACAACATGAGTCTATGCAGTTGCAGAGCTATTCAAGGTTGACTGAACCTGTTAAAAGAATATGCGCTAGGAGCATAGCTGTTACTCAGATGCGCTAAGTGAACAAGCTAAATCATTAAACGGTTACAACAGATCCGGCCAATCGGGTGACATTTAACATATACACAACACAGAATTAACAGTTTGGTAATGTAGGTGCTTGTTTTTCCCACATTTTTCACAAACATAATTGCTACGTTATGCACCGCCACTACAAACTAAATCAAAAACATCGATCAGCACCTTTTTTCATTTGAAAACCAAAATCGTCCCTACTTACAGTTATAAAAGTATCTATAATTGTTAAGCGGGTTTAGTTAGCGAGCTGAAATTCCGTCTATAGACGGGCACGGTGGTCCGTTTCAAAACTTATAACCAAAATATAAATATTTTCTCCGAGTCAAAAGTTACATAGCCAATTCATGCAAAACAGCTGGAAAAATTTGAGTATCTTTCGGTTTTTGCGAGTTTTCTACCCTTCATAGTGTCTGTCCCAAGCTGGAAATAATTTTAAACGAAAGTTCTCGATGAGGCAAATCGAATGATGTATAAAACATTAAATTTCAAAATGCTGCCCGCTGTATGCGCCTGTTTGAAATTGTGCTCTGTTTCAAATTTTCAAATGCACCGCTTTATGCTAATTTTCGGCCGATTTAAATTCTGACGACTTTTAAAGAAAGGATATTTTCTGGGCTCTCTGATGAAGTATGACCGAGGTCTCTGTCTCTTAAAATGGTGGAGAACTGTGATCAAATCCAGTGTTTGTCATTTTTGAGATTAGGTTTTTTGAAAAAAGCAGGGTCCAGGAAATCACGAATTGCACCCTTCCCAGTGGTCGGAGCGACCTGGGAGTGCCACCATTCAATTCGATACAAAATTTGACATTAGAAAAAGTGGCTTTAATCAAATTCAAAATTTCGTCTGTCCAAGGTTGTAACGCTTCTGCAGACAACGACAATTAATACAAACGCTACTAGCTTATAGAGCTCGAGAGATATTTTAGCTTGGATTTCTCTAGTTAGCAAGGGAAAGGTTTGACTACTACAGAAATCTAACAGGCTGGGATTTAGCGTGAATAATTTAGAAAGGTGGATTAACAATTGGGCCAAAAATCTCTTAATTTGATGCGAAATTGATGGCATGGAGTGAAGATATTTTACGGAAAACAGACATGGGCAAAGGGCTGAGAATGCTAGCCCATGTCTGCCGGAAAATATAATTCAATTTTCTTCAACAGATAAACGATCCACAATGACCTTTTGTGTACTGTCTGTCAGTCTGTGCGCGTGTACAACATTACAGAACGACAGACTACAGGACGGCCAGGCCAGGCTGCTGATACACTCGTCAAAACAGAATTACTAAAAACCTATAAATTGAAGTGGTAAGCGAACAGAAAACACGTAATGATTGACATGTACCCAAAAGAAAGAAGAACGCGAAGGCTGGGTGGACGGTGAGTTGGTACTAGACAGACAAGCCACTATGCATAATACAGTATGGCACTAATATCCCTTTGTTCGTTCTGGCTTCCACTCTAACAATTCGTCCGCAGTTAGTTCTGCAACCATTTGCCTCAAATTCTCAGGTTTTTAATGAAGCCGTTAGATACCTTTACAGAACGTTTGGCGCTACGATTTCAAAACGTTTGGCGCTACGTTTTCAGAACGTTTTGAACTATGTTTTCAGAACGTTTGGCATTATGATTTCATAACGTTTGGCACTACGTTTTTAGAACGTTTGGAACTACGTTTTCAGAACGTTTGGCATTATGATTTCATAACGTTTGGCGCTACGTTTTTAGAACGTTTGGAACTACGTTTTCAGAACGTTTGGAACTACGATTTCAGAACGTTTGGCATTATGATTTCAGAATGTTTGGCATTACGATTTCAGAACGTTTGGCATTATGATTTCATAACGTTTGGCGCTACGTTTTTAGAACGTTTGGAACTACGTTTTCAGAACGTTTGGAACTACGATTTCAGAACGTTTGGCATTATGATTTCAGAACGTTTGGCATTACGATTTCAGAACGTTTGGCATTATGATTTCATAACGTTTGGCGCTACGTTTTTAGAACGTTTGGAACTACGTTTTCAGAACGTTTGGAACTACGATTTCAGAACGTTTGGCATTACGATTTCAGAACGTTTGGTGCTACGCTTTTAGAAGTTTGACACTACGGTTTCAGAACGTTTGACACTACGGTTTCAGAACGTTTGACACTACGGTTTCAGAACGTTTGACACTATGGTTTCAGAACGTTTGACACTACAGTTTCAGAACGTTTAACACTACGGTTTTAGAACGTTTGACACTACGGTTTCAGAACGTTTGACACTACGGTTTCAGAACGTTTGACACTACGGTTTCAGAACGTTTGACACAACGGTTTCAGAACGTTTGACACAACGGTTTCAGGACGTTTGACACAACGGTTTCAGAACGTTTGACACTATGGTTTCAGAACGTTTGACAATACGGTTTCAGAACGTTTGGCACTACGGTTTCAGAACGTTTGACACTACGGTTTCAGAACGTTTGGCGCTACAGTTTCAGAACGTTTGGCGCTACGGTTTCAGAACGTTTGACACTACGGTTACAGAACGTTTGACACTACGGTTACAGAACATTTGACACTACGGTTTCAGAACGTTTGACACTACGGTTTCAGAACGTTTGACACTACGGTTTCAGAACGTTTGACACTACAGTTTCAGAACGTTTGGCGCTACGTCTTCAGAACGTTTGGCACTACGATTTCAGAAAGCCGTATTCGGTAGACCACACAAATCCTGATTTTTTTGTAATTCAAATAACAGACCTTTGAAACTTGTAGAAACGATTGGTATCGTTATAGGGCATAACGTACTGACCGGGCATCCTTAAATCTAAAAAGGCACTGAAATTGGGGAACTTTAAAATCATGGCCATGTTCATTCATTTGGACCAGAATCCTGCTAAAATCGATGTTGATTAATAACTTCCTAGCTTTGATTATAAATGGTACCAATTTCTTAACTATGGTATTTTGAATCATGTTTTTTAATTTCCCTATTTCCGTGCCATTTGAGCTACAGGGATGCCCGGTCAGACCGTTATGACCAAGGATAATGCCAATCGTTCCTGCAAGCTTCAAAGACACACTCTTGGAATTACTCAAGAAGTTAAAGTTCATCGGATTTCAGCCTAATTCTTAGTTTTCGGCTCGCAGAAACCAGAAGAAGTTAAACGTTGATAAAAGGTACCCAACGGTTTCGATGATAAACTCTGAAACTTTGAGCCAAATCGATAATTAATTGAAAGAGAACGAATGGTTTGAGTGACGAGCCTAAAAATCGATGGAAGTATTTTCGGCCCATACTGTACGATTAGTATGCAAATGCATGCAGCGGCAGCAGCAGCAACAGAGAGGGGAGCAGCCTTACCAGGTAATTTTCTGACTTCGCCTAAAAGCAGAGAGTACGTACAAACAAACAAACAAACGAACAAACACACACCAAACCAGACAGATAGAGAGAACAGCCGCTAAACACATGCAAATCTCATTCAACCACCACCGCCAATCACTCACAGTTACGTACATAACAATCGATGTTTTGGGCTAAGACAGGTCAGAACTAATCGATAGCATTTCAGCCAACCGCAATGCTCTCTAATCTCAGCGCCCGATTTCTAGGCAAACCAGTCATTCATAGAACCCAAACGCTCTTTCTAAGTAGCCTACTAATTCTTAGTCGTGTCCAGACATGGGCTAGCATTTCGGCTGATCTGATGGGGGTAGAATTTTTAATTCCTGAGGGGGGGGCGAGGGGATGGCAAGCCAAAACGTCCGATTTTTGGCTAAAATCAAGGTTAAAATAGGTTAAAATAAGCTACTCTGAGCTCATTTACACCTATTCTAGGCATACTGTTATCATAACTTTCGATACAAAATTCTTCCAAAAAATTCCGGAGGGGGGGTAGCGGCTGGCTGAGGACAGAAGTGAGAGCCTGTGGGGGTCAACACCCTCAGCCCCCTTTTGCCCATGTCTGGTCGTGTGGTATTCCAAAGCAGACTACGTTTGTACGTCCCAACAAACTATGTAAACAGTCCTCGAAATGTCAGACATTTTGGCCATAATTACACGGTACCGGCCCGGCATTCTGGCATACCTAGAAGTTGATGGTATGGGCACCAGGTTAAACGCTTTTCTGCAAGCTCAAAATCGAAAACTAAGTGATGCCATAAATCCACGTACCGTAAATATACGTAAGTTAGGGCCCTCGAATTTCGGAAATTTCCGAACTTGGAAATCATTTCCGATTTTACTAATTTTTTTCCCGAATACTTTTAGAACGCCCTGAAATAATTTTGCTTTGCTCGTATGCCAAACGTAGCCGTCAACAAAATCTCACGCGACTCTGATCTGAACAGAGCTTTAGCACTGAGCCTAAGTATTCACTAAATAGCCAGTACGTAAGTAAAGAGGCCAGAGACGTTGATTCGATCGGCCGTTCAGTCAGAACCAGACAGCGGTCCAACAACACTGTCAACAGCAGAGCTGTGTGACCGTTGTTGCTGGTAGACAGTCAGGCACTGTAGCTTTGTCTAGCTGTAAGTCCGAGTGAGCATTTTAGCTATACATGGCCAAGTGCCACTATTAGTTATTGGACAGTTGTTTTTGTTTTTCTCATAACTATATATGGCTATAAACAAACAATTGGCTTGGCTATAAAGGCACTTAGCCATGTATAGCTAAAAACAGCAGAATCGGCCTTATACAGTCAGGCACTTAACGCCGTTTATCGCACCGACAACATGGTAGCCCACGTTCGGGGCCTGTGGTGGTACCCTTAGCCAATATGTGGTGCCACTAACCTAGGTACCGGTTGCATGGTGTCGGTAGCATAAAGGGCGTTAAGTGCCAGACTGGTATAGCTAAAGAAGGCTATAGTCGACTGACTGGTAGAAGGAGAGCGCGAGGCAACAGGACAGGAACTGAGGCAAAAACCGCAGAGGCAGAAGCTAACAGAAAGAAAGAAGGACAGAGAGCAAAAGAGAAAGGGCAGCTACCTCTGCACGTCCTTCATTCTGGTAGTGAGCAGTTCCTTGTCCTTCTCCAGCGTCTGCACCATCTTCAGCAGCTTGTCCACCTCCGTGCGCGCCTGGTGCAGGTCGGTGCTCAGCCGGTCCAACTCCGTCTTCTCTTGACCTTCGCTCTGCAGCAGTTATTACCCTACCTCTGCCTGCCTCCTACACCCACCCACCTAAATGGCAGAGACCCCAGGATTTACATGGGTGTGTCAAAAATAACCCAGCAGACAGTATTTCTCAACCGATTCGAAGGAATCTTTTTTAATAGGAAACAAATGAGACTGTTGAAATTTGTATTAAGATACTCTGCTTAGTTACCGAGATATTTGCACTTTTAAAGTGAAAACAGATTCTGACATTGAATTGAACTGGAGCTGCACTTAATATAGTCAGGCACTTAACGCCGTTTATGGTGCTGGTGCCTAGGCTAGTGCAGTGGTACCATATATTGTACCGGCACCTTATATGGTACCACCACAGGCCTCAAACGTGGGGGTACCACACGGTTCCACTAACCTAGGTACCGGCACCATATATGGTGTCGGTACCATAAACGGCGTTAAGTGCCGGACTGTAATAATAAACAGACCAATCTTTCAAGAATATTTATTTGTTTTTAATTTAAAAAAGATTAATTCAAATCGGTGGTTGGTAGAGAGACTGACCTTAACCAAGCCAGCTTCAGCCACTGCCCTCAGACTAACCAGCTCGCGATTGAGGTCGGCAATCTTTTCGTTCTGCGACTCCAGCAGCACCTGTCAATCAATCAATCAATCAGTAGAACTATGAAGACAGAGAGAGAGTAGGTAGAGGTACCTGTCGGTCGGTGATTTCCTTCTGCAGACTCTCGATGGCCAGTCGGAGGTCGCGCACTTCTCTGCGATGGCTCTCCAGCTGTTCCAGTCGCTCGTTCTCCAGACGCTCTCGTTGCTCGCGCATCTCGCGGCCGATCCGGTCCCTCTCTCGGATCATTTCTTCCAGTTGGTCCTAACACAACCATCACACTGCATTTTGATGCTGACTAAGGGAAGGCAAAACAGTCAGGCACTTAACGCCTTTATGCTACCGACACGGGCCGGAGGGGTAAGGGGGGTATACCCCTCCCCCTCGGTCGGCCATACCCCCCTTCCCCCACCTCCCGGAGGGAGGAAATTTTCGCTTATTTAAGGCAAAATAGGCGTTTTTTGGCCTTTTTTCGGGGGACCCCCCCCCCCCCGAGGTCTCAACCCCCCTACCCCCCTCCGGATTTTTCCGGCCAATGTATGGGCACCGCTACCTAGGCTAGTGGCACCATAAATGGTACCCCCACGTTCGGAACCTGTGGTGGTACCGGCACAATGATATGGTACCCCCGCATTCGGGCACTGTGGTGGTACCGGTACCCCTACCTTTGCATTGGTTACCGGTACCATGGTACCACTCTGCTCAGATTTCGTACCGTATATGGTACCACCACAGGCTATGAACGTGGGGGTACCATTGTGCCACTAGCCTAGGCACCGGCACCATATGCTGGTACCATAAACGACATTAACTGCCTGACTGGAAAGACAAGAATGTAATACACAAACTAGACGGGCCGGTTATACAGGGTGCCCCAATTTATCTACCCGGGGTTCCGTCTTACTGTAACTTTTGTGTCCGGCAATCAATTCGGTAAAATTTTAGCACAACACGCACACAACCTCAGAATTTTTGCTCTCAAAAGTTTTAGCCTAGTACTGCTACGTAGTTAAACACTTCAATCCACGTGTCCGCCGTCAAATTGAAGTGCACTGCACGGTACTTGAATTGACAGACTTGGCTAAAATCTTGAGAGTAAAAATTCTGAGGTTGAATGTACAAGTATGTTGTGTTAAAATTTCAGTCAGGGCAACTGATAGACGCACACAAAAAGTTACGGATGGGCCAGGCGTTACATCAGTTTCACAAATTGCAAAGCCTCGTGCCTGTATTTGTCTCTGTTGCTGTACTGCAGGCAGGTTTTGCATCCGTTGTTTGATAGACTCTGTCTGCTGCTCCTTCTCCTTCACCAGTTCCTCCAGTCCGTCTATCTTTCTCTGTTGCATAGCTAATTTGCCTTCTTTTATCTGAACCACTCTCTCTCTCTACCAACACAGACAGAAGAGAAGAGTGGAAGGAGTACTTTGAGCTGTTCGTTGAGGTCCGATAACTCGCCTCTCAGTCTGTTCACCTCCTGTTGCGACTGGGCTACCTGAGCGGTTTTTTGTTCAATTGTCTCGTTCTTCGTCTCCAACTTTGAGCGCAGCGCCTCGATCTGCCAATAAATAGATAATTAGCTTCTATCCGTTTATTGCAGTCGCAATTTAACTAGTCAAAGTGCGTTTAAGGGCTAAAGACAAACATAAAGACAAAAGGGCTTCTAAAAACAATATTTGTCGTAAATATCGGCAGCGGAAACGCCAAATTCGGTCCTTTCTAGTGTTGTTAGGCTGTTTTTTTTAAAAAAGGCTTTTTTTAAAAGAAAAAAGCTTTTTTTTGAAGCCCCATTTCGAAAATCTTTTATTTTATTCACAGTATAGAAATTTTGGGGGAAAATCGCTGAATTTAGCCTCAGATATACATTAGGAGTGCAGTTCTATCAATTTCTTGCCTATTCTAAGCCTAAAAATAGGTTTTGAAGGGCAGCAGCCACTCTGTGAGCAATGCTGCAGGTAGAATGTCGACTCTCAGGCTGTAACACTATGTTTGAACCAAAGTATCAGCTTTTCTATTTAAAGTTGCTTCTGATGCATCCTTGCATCTCCTACAAGCTATATCTCATGCTAGGAAAAAATTTTGAAATGAAAAATTTTCATAAAAAAGCTATTTTTTTGGCTTTCAAAAAATTTTTTTACAACTCTGGTCCTTTCAGCTATTAAAAATTAGTGATTTCTGAGCCAGTTTGCTTGTTAATAATGGGGCTGCTATAGTACTTGTATTTTAGGGTCGGGGGTTCCTTAGACTGTCTTGGGAGTAGGTAGGGGTGAGGGGGTTGGGACGTTCTAGTTAACGGTCACTCACAACCCCCCCCCCCGGTGCATGCATGTACGGTACGTTGTGCGGGGTGTTTCGGTTTGCCAGAAAAAAATCACAAATTGCAGTGCTTACATCGCCTTGCAATAGCGCCGACTGATTTTCCCTGCCGGCGTTCGACTCTCTCAGCACCTCCAAGTGCTTCTTGAGGTCGGAGACCTGCTCCTCAGCTGTGATCAGACGCGTCTGCACCGCTTGCAACTCACTCTGCTTGTGCGCCAGCTCCAGCTCCGCCTTCTCCATCTAATTAACACTTATTACTAATTACACAGTCCTATTACAGTCAGGCACTTAACGCCCTTTATGCTACTAGCACCATATGGTGCCTGTACCTAGGCTATTGGCACCAAATATGGTACCCCATGTTCGGGGACTGTGGTGACCGTCACCACATGGTACCTCTACCAATGGCCATGAGTGCCTGTACCATATATGGTACGAAATCTGAATGGAGTGGTACCATGGTACAGGTACCAATGCGAAGGTTGGGATACCACATGGTGCCGGTAGCATTACCAAAGAGACCAAACGCGGGGGTACCATATTATGGTGTCATTAGCCTAGGTACCGTAACCATATACGGTTCCAATACAATAAAGGGTGCTACGTGCAAGACTGCATTGTACCAAACGAACAAATTACCTTCAGTTTCATCTCACTGAACTCGCTGCTGGACACCACTTTATCGGTGAAGTTGCGAGGCGCGTTCAGCTGCGACTGACGCAACCGACGCACCTCTTGTTCGTAGTACTGCACCTGTTTCTCGAGGTCTATTATTTTGGAATCCTCAAACACCACCACACCACCCACTATTAGAATAGAATTTTTAACAGCAACACTACTTTTGCATCGACCATCGTTTGATATGCACTGCTCTCTTTCTGCTCGGGAGGCATCTTCTGCAGCCAGTCCACTTGAGCTTGTAGCTGGCGAATCTTCTCAGAGGCTGATAAACACTCCTAAACAGATCGGATATTTTTTAAAAACCAAAATTGCTGAAAAATTGTGACCAGCAGACCTCCTGAAGCGACCGGCAGTCGGCGTCCTTCTGTGAAATGGTCTGTTCCAAGTGTTTGCAACGTCCCTCCAACTCGATCAGTCTCGTCTTGGTGCCCTCCAATTCCATTCGTTCCTGAGCTGCGTTGTACGGCACCATTCCTGAACCGATCACTCTTCATTCGTCTTATTAAATAAGACCAGAAATCCATTAGACTCAGTCGGTAACTAACACTCAACGGTATCTGTGACAATCATAAACTGATGTATGACAATTAAAAACTGGCAGGTTGAAGCTAAAAATGGCTAAAGACCTAAAGAGAGAGATTACTGTCTGTCTGTCTGTCTGTCTGTCTGTCTGACTGACTGACTGACTGACTGACTGACTGACTGACTGACTGACTACTGACTGTCTGACTGACTGACTGACTGACTGACTGACTGACTGACTGACTGACTGACTGACTGACTGAGTGACTGACTGACTGCTGACTGTCTTCTGACTGACTGTCTGACTGACTGACTGACTGTCTGACTGACTGTCTGACTGACTGACTGACTGACTGACTGTCTGACTGACTGACTGACTGACTGACTGCTGACTGTCTGACTGACTGTCTGACTGACCGACTGACTGACTGACTGACTGACTGACTGACTGTCTGACTGACTGACTGACTGACTGACTGACTGTCTGACTGACTGACTGTCTGACTGCTGACTGACTGACTGACTGACTGTCTGACTGACTGACTGTCTGACTGACTGACTGCTGACTGTCTGACTGACTGACTACTGACTGACCGTCTGACTGACTGACTGACTGACTGTCTGACTGACTGTCTGACTGACCGTCTGACTGACTGTCTGACTGACCGTCTGACTGACTGACTGCTGACTGACTGACTGACTGACTGCCTGACTGACTGACTTACCTTTGGCCTGTAGCATGTCGAGCAGTTTCCTGAGAGATTCGTCTCTGGAGACCAGTGTCTGTCGCTGTGTCTCGATCTGTACCTCCAACTCCCTGACTGTGTCCTTGGCCAGCTGCATCTCTCTGTGTACGCGGTCTCTCTCCATGCGCAGAGCGTCGTACTCGTCGCGCGGCACGGACTGAATGTCGGCGTCTCGAATCGTGCGGTGGATGTCATACTGACACTGCAGCTCGCTCTGCAGCTGCCGAATAACTGATGTGTGCTTCTGAAATATCAGCCCCTCTTTCTGTTGCTATTACAGTCAGACAACGCTTGCTTTGCTTTGTCACATACATTTTAGTAACAGAGAGAGACGATTTTTTCGGCAAGCAACTTTTTTACAATTTAAGACACTAAAATTGCTAAAATTGCCTGCAAAATAACACTTTTAGCTGCAGTTGAGCTCAAATTAGCGATTTTTAGTCCAAAATAACGATTTTTGAGCGTCTTTTAGTACCCAAACCCCCGCCTCTAGAAGTTGATCTCAGGCCCGCCCCGGTCGGCGCCACAGCTCCAACCCTCTCCCCTATGACCTGTTCTTTGCACAAAGTTCAAACGAGATGCATACAGACAGGGTGCCCCTCCCTGAAAATGATAACGTCTATTTTTGCTGCCGTTTCGGAAATGTTGATCAAGTTTGGAAGTTTGGAATGATACATGGGCCGCGGGGGGTCCGGGGGGTTTGCCCACCCCCAACTTGGGCTCGACCCCACCCACCCATATGAAGCGACTTCTGTTCCTGACTAGCGATCGACCGGCACCAAAATGTTCACCGGAACCGGAACAGGAACCGGAACCACCCAGTTCCGGCCGGAACCGGAACCGGAACTTTTTCAATATTTGGTCCAAAATTTATAGAAACGTATTTATAGGCACGTCGTGTACAAATTCCTGTTATAAACATCAGCAGAAGTTCAAATCAACAACAGAATACAGACTTTTCAATAACAGTAGTCAAGAGCATGCAAATTGTACTTCAGAAAGAGAAGCTTTTCAACATTTTCAAAAGAAATGCGCTGTTTAGTGCTAACTTATTAAAATCTTAGCAATCATAATGAAGTCACAGCTAACCTCAGCCAGTTTCTTCCAAAAACCGTTTTGCTTTGTGATTTTGTCTGTTTGTCTCTCGCGTTTAATTAATATATCTAGTCTTACGTTCTCCATGAGCTTCCAGTCAATCTCTGCCAAGGAAGGAGGGCTTTTAGCTGACTTTTCCTCCGACAGCCAGCTACAGGCCAGACAAACAGCATGTTTTTGAGCCAACATTCCATCGAATATCAATCGAAAATAGTGAATGAAAAAGTTCCGGTTCCGGTACCCTTTTTCACCGGAACCGGACCGGAACCGGAACCGCCAGTTCCGGCCGGAACCGGAACTCCGGTCGATCGCTATTCCTGACCCCATCCACCAAAATCGCCGCGACCCCCCAAACCGGGAGGCCCACCCCGAAGTTTTCGGATTTTGACTACCCCAACCCATTTTTCCGGCCCATGTATGTTTGAAATTCTTGGGTTTTATGTGTTAAAGTTTAGTGCACCAGACTTGATCCATCCCGGAGGAATTCGTGAAATTTGCTAATTACAACGCCTTCTTCACCAAATGACCTAAAGCTTGCAGAATATCTGCTAGACAGCGGGCAATTTTTTTCCAGCTACAAGTTCACGCATCAAGATTGAGTCAGTCTACAGTTAGGGAAGAATTTCCAGAAAATCAATTTTCTAGCGATGAATTGATCTTCAAGGGTATTCCTGTTTTTTTCCGGTTATCATCATTTTCCATGGATAAAAACTTTGAGCTAGGAAAACGACAGCAAATAGAAATGGTTATCAATTTAGTGAGAGCCTGTAGTTAGAGAGACGAAAGGAGAATAGATAGTATAAATAGTTGTGTAGCGTGTGTGTGGGTGGCTAACAAGTGCAAATTAGAGCGAAAGCGAGTAGTACATTGTAGGCCAATGCAAAAGCAATTAGAGCCGACCCTACTACTTGAGTCCAATCGATAAGGCAGGTTCGGCACCCAAACACGAGCTAATGCACCGACCGATAGACTGCCACCGGCTAAGCCCGGCCTTCAAATGGAAAAGCGACATAATAATTCCCATAAAAGGGGCGCCTCGGTGATTATTACGGCAAATGAGCGCCACTAACTTGACTTATAGACTGCGCGCATCCTACCGACACACGCTCCTCTCTCTGCGTAGTAAATCGATTGCACAAACGCAACATCGCTGCCGATGGATATGTAGTGGCGCATCGCTACACCTCCAGTCTATCTTCCTAACAGAAGGGGCTTCTGCCTCACTAACTAGCCGGTTTACCCCTCAGCTAGGAAGACCGCCCCCAGACAGTTTAGGGGACACCCTTGACCAATAAATACAAGTACTAAAAGCGTACCAAACAAATAACAAACTGGCTCAGAAATCACTAGTTTTTAGCTTGAAATGCGCTTAAAATTGAAAGACTTTGAAAACCAGATTTGACGTTTCCACTGCTTGTATTTAAGAGAAGTCAGTGTGTTTAGAAAACACTTTTCGTCACTGCTCAAAATTGCGATTATTAATTAAAACAGCACTAAACGCATTTCCAGGCGTTCTGGAGCTTTTTGAAATTTCAGACCCCCTTCCGTGGCGAAAGCCATTGGACCCCAGCTGGCAAGCGAACCCCTAGCCGACACCCTCCCAAGGCCCCGATCTCTTACATTAACACAGTCTGGCACTTAAGGTACCGACACAATATGGTACCGGTGCCTTATATGGTACCACCACCGGCCCCGAACGTAGGAGTACCAGATATGGTATGGTGTCAGTACCATAAACGGCGTTATGTGCCTGACTACTGTTACATATAAGCTAGACGCTGTGCTGCCTAAAAGGTAAACTTAATTTCCCCTATGAGGGAGGATGAGTAAGAGTGTTCTAGCCAGCAAGTGAGAAGCGGATGCATAACGTGCCGGCGCCGGCACAATCGATGTGCCCAAAACTACGACCGCCTTCTCGCCGCGCAGAGCAGCTATCAGAAGTCATTGCGGACGGACGGCGTACACCCCAATTAAAATAGTGCTCACTCGCACCCCCACTGACTTATTGCCGTCCCACTCTCTCGACAACCTCTCTCGCACGCACTCGGCACAAAACTGAACACCCTTCACAAATGATACACTCTCATATTCATGTACTGTAACAGGTCTGGGCCGGCGTGGGGGAGGGGCGTTTCGCCCACAGGGGGTCCAAAAATTAAAAAATGCTCCAGAACGCCTGGAAAAGCTGTCAAATAGCGTTTCAGAGCTAAAAAGCAAGCAAAAACTATAAAAAAGGCTTACAAAAACAAAAATTTCTCTTAAATATCAGCAGCGGAAGCTGTCGAATCAGCTGTGATCCGAATTTAGTGATAAAAGTTTTATCTTGTTATTTTGTTCGGCGCCTGTTGCGCATGTTAGTATTTTACTGGTTGCTCGTGCCAGGACCCGACTGGCCTAGGTTTGGGTGGAGCTAAGCCCGGACAGCTGGGCAGTGTCGTTGTTTTGTGGTCGTGCAAAGTGGCCGTAAAGAAGAGTTTGCTCGGTTTGATCGCGTGGCAAGCCAGTGAGGTAAAGGCAGTCGAGTGAATCGAACCGCTAGTTCTTGGTGCTTCTGCTTTTCGGTACTGTTGTGACCGTCAACACAGAGAGAGCACGCGCGCCCAACAAGACAAGTCTTTACAGAAGCGCCAAAATCGGTTTTCAAAGGCTTTTCAAGCGAATTTCAAGCTGAATTCAAAAATTACTGATTTCTGAGTCAGTTCGTTAGCACAGGACTGGAGCCATTACTAGAACTTGTTTTTTTTTGGGTTGGGGTCCATAAACTGTCTCGGATTTGGGTTGGCCTTTCTACTAGCCAGCGGGTAACCCCCAAACCACCCTAGTACATGTATGAGAGTGCTATTAGAGTTCAACGATCTTGGAATTTTTCGGCCAAAAAAACGTGAATGGGGCTTAGCGTCGATCCAGTTCAAAATAAACCAGCAGAATTAGAGTATGTTGGCTGAGCCAAGTAAGTAAGGAACAGAGGAGACCAACCTGACTCTCCTGCGTCGACATTCTCAGTTGTTCCTGCAGCAAATTCAGCCGACTCATCTCTTCCTTCCTCAAAGCCCGTTCTCTTTTCAGTTCAGGACTCCAGAACGTTTTTATAGAGTTCATAGTGGAATTCAGCTTCTGGATTGAAGTGTCGTACTCCTTCCTCAGCACTTCGAACTCCCGTTGTAGCACCGGCACAGGCATCTGATAGGGATCACGACTGAAAGACCGGCACAGTCTTACAAGATTAGCAGACTCAAATGCACTATACCTAAAATGGGCGGGGGGCACGGGAGGGGCGGCTGTGGACCAGCTGGGAGGGGCACCGGGACCCGACAGTGGACCCGAAGTGAGGGGGGCACCGGCCGTGCTCACGTGCAACGGCTGGTAGGCAGTGGTGCCGAACGACGGTTGGCCAACTCCATAGCTGCTGGACGGAAGACCGCCGCCTAAAGCAAAAATTTGCATAAAGCTCCGCACTGCATAGTTAAGCACCCTGCGCAGTCACGCTGACAGGAGTTACGTAGTGTTTGGTGTTTGAAAAGCATAAGATTTTCAACACACAGCAAAGCACTCCATAACTCCGGTCAGCATGAAGGGAGGGTACCTGTGTACGAAGAGGCCATGCCGGAGGGGGCCATCGTTGTGCGCGCGGAATGTAATTGAGACCCGTAGAGACCGGCTGCAGAAGAGACGGCTCCATGAGTTTGGTGAGGCAAGTGATGAGGCAAACTAACAACCGGGAAATCCGTGGTGGCACCGGCTTGCAAATTTACATACGGGTCCGATGGAAGAAACTCGGAGTTGTCGAACGAGCGGTGCTGTCTGCAACGTGCAAAAGCGGTTTGACATCTGGGCCGGCCGGTCTGCTTGCTTTTCAGAAAAACTGGTGTCAGTTTTTGCGGCAGAACAGAAGGCCAAGCTTTTTTGAGAGCTGCCATTAATCAGAGCACACACCTGACTAGCGAAGGCCTCAAGTAACCGCTGCTCTGACTGCGTCTGGTCAGCTGCGGGTTGGAACTGATGGCGTGGGAGGGATGGTGGCCGAATCCGGACGTGGAGGCAGCGGCGGCAGCAGCACCATAATTGGACAGATAGGACGAGGTGGGCAGACTGGAAGGCGCCATCATGTAGTCGCCGACCCCTGTCTGATCCAACTGTTGCGACCTCAAATTGAAACCGGCCGCTGCATACTAATGGCAGAAACGAGCAGACATTTATTATTAATTTTCACCCACCACCAAGGTCGTCTGGTGAAACTCCATTTCCTGGCCGGCGGCAGCATCAGCAGCCACAACTAGACAAGAATCATGCTCCTCCTCCTGCCTGCCATGTGAAAAGATTTTGGGTCATTAAATGGAAGCGGTTTAGCAGCAGTTTTGCTGTGAAACGACGCAGAAAACGAGCTGCATTAGTCTGGCTGGTGCTAAATCACGTGCAAAGTTATGGTGCATCGCGCCGACAGACCGACCGACCGACGTGACAAGCCAATTATCGTCTGGTCGCGAGGGCACATAACCCCCAAGACAGTCTGAATCTATCTCACTAATTGCGTTGCGTGAAAAATGCACTGTCACTTTCTCAACTTTTTGCTAGCGGCTTCAGCTAAATCAATATTAGATGAGTGTTCAAAAAAGACTATAGCGTAGCTAAGAATAGAAGGCAGAGCAGTCAAGACTTCTAGAGATCGTTTCACATGGCCGAGAGGACGGGGTGGCCAACAGCAGAGAGGCGGCGGCACGGCAAGAGAGGAAGAGCCTTTTTAAATAGATAGTTGACTCCTCAGGGAAGCTGCGTAATTAAGGCAAAAGAAAACTCGCTGCAGCTAAGTTGCAAACGCCGCACCAGCAACCACCGCCCAAATAAGCTGCTTCAGCCCGTCCAACAGGCAGCTATCTCAGCTAGACAGCACACTTGGCTAGGCACAAGAGCCAGCCGGACGAGACGGTCAGATAAAACCGGCCCAGCCGAGCCACCGACCTGTTCTCTCCGTTGGAGAAGGTCTTCAGCAACCTGGCCGGCTGCAGCTCGCCGATCTTCGAGTCCTGAATCACCCTGGACAGTATCTTGGACAGCTGCGTCAGGTTCATCTCGGCGCTCTTGCGCGGCACCGGCACTAGCGATTTGTCGGTCATTTTCTGTTATCTGGCTGGCTTAGCGCTCGCCTGGCAACAACAATGGACGCGGCAAATAAATTATAAAGTCGGCCCGATCAAGCACAGTTAATTGGCGCCGAAGAAAGAGAAAGCGCCACCAGACCAGGCCACCGACCGACCGACTGACTGGTGGGTTGGTGGTGCGCTTTTTATTAACTGGAAAAAGCCAAAGCCAATCAGCAGAAGCGTCACGCTATTATGGCAGTGCATTGAGCACCTCTTACTTTGTTTGCATGGCAGCGTCCAACGCCAGTCACTCTCATATGCAACACTCCCGGCCACCCAACGATAAAATAACTCCGTCCTCTTCTCACGACCACCATAAGCCACTAAATGCTCCCTCAACACCTATCTGCCTGAATACTGGCCTTCACTACTCTTCCGCTCTCCGGAGAACCATGCACACTTGATCATATCACTCGAAAGACAGATTCTTCAGCGCAGCGGCCATTTTTGAAAGTAGGGATTAGTTCAGATTTTCAAGCAACTGGTGGAAATACTAGTAGGACGCACTCAAATGCCTGTTTCTTGTAATGTGATGTATTTGTTTCATTTTTTCGAGCCAGTTACTGATGAACGCAATTGCTGGACGGCTCAGCTTAGGACAGAGTGGCTTTGTATTCGGCCAATGGAAAATTCTGAACTATTAGAGACTATTTAATTGAAATCAAAAAGGGCTTCCAAAAACACCGATTTCTCTTGAATATGAGGAGCGGAAACGCCAAATTCAGTTACCAAAGGCTTTTCAAGCGAATTTTGAGCTAAATAGTACTTATATTTCAGAGTCGGGGGCGTGCCTAAACTGTCCCGTTGGGTTGGCCTTCCTAGCTAGGGGCTAACATCCCAAGCCCACCTATGTTCTTTCACATGGAGCAAAGCAAGGTTCGGAGTAGGAAAACCAAACAAACTGCTTCTGATTGCAAGCTGCGTTGACACAGTTTTAGCGAAAAAGCATCTTCAAGATGGCTAGGCAGGTAGTATCTACGCAAAAACAATAGTACAATTCACTCAAATGACTCTTTCTTAGCTTTGATAACCTGCTGCTTAGCAGGTCAGTACAAGCGCAAACAAGCCAATTGTTGCACAAACTGCCGTGCTGTCAAATGTTTGAGCTGAATCCCTAAACTATAAAGCCAGAAAAACATGGACATCATAAGTTCAGTCGACAAACGACTGCTAATAGTAGGCA
The DNA here is from genome assembly GCA_030248155.1 of Sabatieria punctata. Classification (NCBI taxonomy): domain Eukaryota; kingdom Metazoa; phylum Nematoda; class Chromadorea; order Araeolaimida; family Comesomatidae; genus Sabatieria; species Sabatieria punctata. The sequence goes on from JASANB010007861.1 coordinate 72,505, forward strand.
ACTCAATTTACGTTCTTATCAACGTGCGCTCAAAAGCACTCTGAATGAAACAACAAAATGCTCGTATCACTTTTATAGCTATAATCTTTTTTAGAGATCAAGCCATCTAAGTGGTCACCGGCAAGAAAATCTCATCCTACTATCAAGAACACGTTCCGTTGCTGGTGTAATAAGCAAGAGGAAGCCAGCAGAGAAGGAAAGGGTCAATGACACAAACAGACAGACACATGGAGATGACTAAATTTAGAAAACACCTGCACCTCAACGCAATGCATACGTACAGCCTAGCCACACGTTATTTTATAATAATAAGTGCCAATGCAATTACTGGGTGCGAGCGAATCGGACCGGATATTAGGCGAGAGTTCGACCTTAGCTGACGCAACTTCACACGTCAAAACGTCCACCCCCGCCACTAATACTAACCACCAGATCTGAATATCAATCCATACGATGTTTTAGCAAACCATTTTTCGTCATCAGACGAGGAAGAAAACTTGTCAGAACTATAGTCCATAAGTTGTAGAAGGGCCCGAGCTCGGTACTGTGGTGCAACCTAATCTGCGCGACGCGCCATGGTAATGCTAACTTGCGCAATGAAAGAAAATCAACTTTTTTTGTAGTTGGGATGAAGCGAGTTTTTTAGTTAATTATAATCTACGGACCTAGGCGATTTCAAAAATGTATTCATATTGCTTAGTTGGCAGAAAATGCTAAAAATGGCCATTTTTGGCGATTTTCAGATTTCTGGGGGGGATTGGAATAACTCTGGACCAACTCAGCCGATCAGGCTGAAATTCACACATATGGTGTAAAATTTAGTTTTACGTCGACTGAGACACATAAGAACCCAGAAAAATTGACCCTGATACCGTAATCCCGATTTTTTCAACTTTAGGTCATTTGATTTTTTCTCTGGTTCTATGTAGTAGTTTAAGCCCTCCACTGCGGTTAAAAATGTACTTTGCAGTGTTTGGAATCGATTTCGGTCCATTCTGAAGCCATTCGAATACTGTAGTGTGTGGTCCTGGCACGAAAACTGAATTTTGTCAGTTTACGTGGTTTCTGCTTTAAGGAAATGCTGGATGGAGTAGGCACTAAGGGTTTTCATGGTCAGGGAATCCATTGCTGACATAACTATAATCACTGGGATACTGTATTTTGAGGTCCCAACACGAAAATTGTTATTTTGCGTTTATGCATGCCTGGTGCAAGGAAACGTTCTATAGAGTAGACAATAAAGGTTTTCAGGGGTGGGGAATCTATTTCTGACATACCGTATAGTGCTGTTTATAGTACCCGGGTACTATATATGGCACTTAGGGTTTTGTGAAAATAAAATTGAATCCATTTATAGCACCCGGGTACTATATATGGCACCTATGAAATCTGCTCTATAAGAAACTAACAATAGTATGTGAAGTTATTTGCTCAAATTACCGATTTGATGTAAAAAATAGGTTATGTGCATGCATCAGAACCTCGTATGATTGCATTATCTACTGTTTTTCTTCATACAAACAAGGTTCACCACCAAAAATACTGTGTTTTTCGCACATTTTGTGTTTATACCAGCTCATTTCAGAATAAAAATCTGTCTCCATTTATAGTACCCGGAGTACAATAAGCGGCACTTAGTGCCATTTATAGTACCCGGGGTACTATAAATAGGGGGTACTATAAACAGCACTATACGGTAACCATCATCGCTGGGTTACTGTATTTTGAGGTACCGACGAGAAAATTGTTATTTTTTGCAATTTAGCTGTTCCTGTTGCAGGGGAAAGCTAGATAAAGTAGGTAATCAAGTTATGAGTTTGTGCATTCGTTCCAGGACCACAATATACAGTAATCCAGTAACATTCGCTATGTCCTGAATGAATTCTCTGATGCCGAAAACCCTTAGTGCTTGTCAATTCATCGTTTCCTTGCAACAGGAACACCTAAATTGCAAAAAAATAATAATTTTCTCGTCGGGACCTTAAAATACAGTAACCCAGCCATGATGGTTATGTCAGAAATAGATTCCCCACCCCTGAAAACCTTTATTGTCTACTCTATAGAACGTTTCCTTGCACCAGGCATGCATAAACGCAAAATAACAATTTTCGTGTTGGGACCTCAAAATACAGTATCCCAGTGATTATAGTTATGTCAGCAATGGATTCCCTGACCATGAAAACCCTTACTGCCTACTCTATAGGGCATTTCTTTGCCGCAGGAACAATGTAAATTGACAAAAAGTTATTTTCGTGCCAGGACCACATACTACAGTACCCGAATGGCTTCAGAATGGCCTGAGATCGATTCGAAACACTTAAAAGTACATTTTTAACCGCAGTGGAGGGCTTAAACTACTACATAGAAACAGAGAAAAAATCAAATGACCTAATCTTTAAAAAACCGGGATTACTGTATCAGGGTCAGTTTTTCAGGGTGTTTATGTGTCTCAATCGATGTAAAACTAAATTTTACACCATATATGTGAATTTCAGCCAAATCGGTTAAGTTGGTCCCGACTTAATTCAATCCCCCCCCCCAGAAATCTGAAAATCGCCAAAAACGGCCATTTTTAGCATTTTCGGCCAAATTTGACGGTACATATCTCTGGAACCGTTCCACCTAGAAGCAATATGAATACATTTTTGAAATCCCCGAGGTCTGTGGATTATAATTCACTACAAAACTCGCGTTCATCCCAGCTACAGAAAAAGTTTAGTTTTTATCGTTGCGCAAATTAGCATTACTATGGCGCGTTGCGCAGATTAGGTTACACCACAGTATCGAGCTCGGGCCCCTCTACAACTTTGGTTATGAGGCGAAAAGCGCTCCGACGCACCGATAAGGAGTTATTCGCAAAAAACCGCCAGTCCGCTCTTTTTTGACATGGACTATAACTAAATACAATTTCTTCAATCCATAGGTCTCTCACTAGAATGGGTCAAAACGATAACGACCCTACAATGGCGACTTCTAAATTCCCCAAATTTAGTGCCATTTGAGCAACAGAGCTGCCCAGTCAATGTGATATGCCCAATATAACAATGTCTATCATTTCTGTAAGAATGATACAAAAAATTAGAATTCCGTGGTTCCCTGATTCTGAGCTTTCGGCTCATAAAACAAGAACAAGTTAATTAGAATTGTTACACCGACCTAGCCCAATGCGCCAGTTATCTTGTTAACAAATCCTGAAAGTTTCAGCCAAATCGATAAGGAACTGACCGGAGGAACGAAACTTTTGAGTAAAAACCAAAAATGTATGATAATCGTATGATGGTGATGATAAAGCATTTGTTCACTACTGTACAGGCCGCCAGACCAGTACCATACTAAGATGGACTGTGGTGGTGAGTGAAAGAGAGGAGAGAGGGTACCTCGGAGGCACGTTGACGGGCTGCGATCGTCTGGAGAGAGGTGGGGAGAAGAGGGAGCTGACGTTCATGTTCGGCTGACTGCCGGTCGGTTGGAGAGATCGGTTGATGGGACTTGAATGCACCGAGTTTGGATTTGACAAGGACAAGTGATCCAGCCACCGAGGAGCTTTCAACCCTGCTGCTGATGAATATTCTTCCTCAAAACCCTCAAACATGGGGTGCTCTGCTGCGCCCTCCGCCGCCCTCCGCACTGGTTGCAGCTCAGCCCCTCCGCATCGGTAGCTCCCTGATCCAGTATGACTCGACTGCTGCGCCCTGCAACCTCTAGTAAATTGTTCAAAACCCTTTTGCGTGTTGAAAATTGTAGGTTAGCCTAAGTGCCGCCTAGGCTCATGGTGAAGAATGGCTTGAACAAAATACTACTGAATCGTTAAATAAAACACTCAGTCAGCTATTTCACGAAAATGCCTATTAACCCATTAACTTGAATGGAAGAGTAGAAATTACCATTGGTGAAAGGATTGGATAAAATTAGAGTTGAAACAAAAAGACCAGAAAAGCAATACCCAATCCAACAAATACCCTACACTTGCTCAATTGGCCAGAAAACCGTATTATTTCAATGAACAAGTAAATTCTGTATCATGAGAAATGGCAATAAATTAGATTATAATTTAGATAATATAAAAGAAAGCTAATTACTGATGTGTAAATTCTGCACCATGAGAAATCGCAATAAATTAGATTATAATTTAGATAAGAAAAAAGAAAGCATGGCCGTACATGGCGAAACGAAATTTCAGATAACTGGAATGGGTTGCTTCAAGCTTATCAGGCATACAATCCTGCAGTAAAGGATGCAACTAAGCTAAGTATTCCACTGTATAAAACATACAAGCTAGCCAAGATGTATGAAAGTCCTACAGCACAAAAACGATGGACGGATAAATATTGGGTTACAGAGGATTTATTTGAAAAAGCCTGTCTACGGGCACACCGTTTGTCACCTGATGTTAAATTGCGGAATTTTCAATACCGTGTGTTGCATAGGATAGTTCCAACGAAGCAGTATTTATTCTATAGAAGAATAGTAGACGATATGAATTGTAAACAGTGCCATTTGCAGAAAACTGATACAGTGGAGCACATGCTCTATTATTGCGTGGTAGCTAAAAAAGCATGGAGAATGTTAGAATCACTTATTCTTGAAATTGAACACCAGGAGGTAACATTTGATCTAATCTCAGCACTATTTGGACAAATCCATGACCTGTTTGTAAATGCAACAGTTTTGAATCTGTTAGGCATTTATACGAAAGGGTTTATATACAGTTTAGCTCGACGGGAAGTTAAAGATTTTTCCGACATGACCTTTAGGCATTTTATAAAGGCAAGCCTGAAAACTGCACATTTGGCCAGCATAATGTTGAAGAAGGAAGATGCCTTTACCGCAATTTGGGACAAATACTTGCGTTTCTTTCTGATTCAGCGTTGAGTAGGGAAACATAACACCGTTCTCTTAAAAGTTTCAAGTATCGAGATAAACTGCTCTATACAACATTTTGTGCAACAAGGATCCGAGCCCAGCTGCTGTGTGTGTACTAACCCATATGTGTTTCACTAACCCATTTCAGAAATAAAACTTTCTTCGTAAAAAAAAAAAGAAAAAAGAAAGCTAATTACTAGTGCGCTACTGATAAGCAATCGTGCTAGGACAAACAAGTTTCAGCTAAAACTCACTTTGCAGACAGATAAGGTTTGCCAAAAGTTAAAGCAATCATGAAAGGCAAGTTTTAGGCTAGAAGAAAGCAGCTTATTGGCCAGTAGCACGTTGCTACCCCTACTCAATCAGCAGATGGGTGCCGGTAAGGCCCATAAAAACGGCGCCCACCAATACCACAGGGCACCGAGCCTGCCCACAGCCAATTATAACTGAGCAAAAATTGTAATCAACGGCATAAAAAAGTCCAATTCTCGGCGGTTTTGCACCACTCTAATTAGCAATTTCTGCGCATTCACACAGACAAGACTCAATGGCATGCTGATTTTTGGACCGGGCCGCACTAGCTGAATAGAAATTGATCATGCGGACGACCGAAAAAATCCGAGAGAGCCGGATGACAGAGAGTGAGAGCGAGACAGCAGTAGAAGCCAGAAAGCAGAGAGAGCCGAGAGATGGCCAGAGAGCGTGTCGTCGGCGCCGAAATATCGATCTGTCGAGGACGGTAATCGGCCGAAACAACACACCACCAGCACCAGCCCGTAAACAAGAGAGCCACGCGCCAACACAATAAATGATATTGTCGCAAACGCTTAACTGACGATCGGCTCAGCTTGGTCTGTCGGTCGGACAGAGCTGTCCCTCACTGATGCACTACGCAGCTACCAGCGCCGGCAGCGGAATCGATTGACACCGAATACCTTGTCGGCTTCGATTAAGGCCCTCCAGTGGCATTCACACCGACACAAACTCTCTACCCTGCCCCTACTTACTCACCGAGCAATCGGCTTTCATCTGACTGATAGACCGGCTTACGCTCTCTTGATTAGATGGAAGCACGCGTCGTTTTTAAAAATGCATTACATGCAGCCGACTTCTAGCACAGGTTTTCAGGCCAAAACACTTAGACAGACGCTGACAAGCAGATGGAAGCATTACTGCTAAGAACGGAAAAACGTTTAGCAGTAGATTCAAGCAAATGGACAATGAAATGAAAATTATTCATTTGTTCGGTGAGCAAAATTGAAGCGTTCAGACGAAGAAATGGCTCACTCCATAAATAGATGAAACGAGAAAAACGCGTTCAAAGTTTTCGGCCAGCCTGAAATAAATTGTGGAAAATGCTATGCGGCAAATTGTATTATGCCAAAAGAGGCCCATACCAGTGCTACTCTGCACCTGAGTTTGGGCCACCACATGTTTCCTGATTTGCATATTTTTAAAAATTTGTGATAGCCCCTTACGCGGAGGCAGGTGCTATTGTCTTTTAACTTATTGTAAACCGTCACGCAATAAGTTCCGAAAGACAGGTTTACCTTTTACAAAGGTAAGACATACGAAAAGTAAGATCTTAACTTTTCGTAATGGTAAATTGGCGTTCGTTTGGCGCCACGATCTCATTACATTTAACTTATTTCCATTCGGCAACACGTAACAGCTACCTATTGTATTTGGAAGCTAATTTTGCTGTATAAAATCGAACCGATCACCTGAAACAGGAACTTGTTACTAGTCATTTAACTTATTACTTTTCGATTCGTATAACGCTACGATAGGTAATAAGTTGGCGAATCGATGTAAAAGGTAAGTGAAAAAGACATAGCAATAACTCTCCACCGAAAACCTGCCTCTGCGTAAGGGGATAGTGGACTTAGGCTGTTTTAAGGTTTAAACCATAAAACAGCCTAAGTCCATATTCGCAAATTTAAAAAAGATCAGTAAGAGTAAGACAGCCGCATAACTACTAGGCTTGATTGCCTTCCAGAACTCCGGGTAGTGGACTAGCAATCTTTCCATAAACCTGCAGCTTAAAAATAGCGCTACAATAATCTGAAATGTAAAACCTACATTGAGAGATTCCAGAAAAGGGAGCCAAAAGGTCGCCCAAAACCCTTTTTTACTCTTCAAAAGCGGTATTCGGTCAAAGTTTCTTAAACTAGTCTATCAGTACTCTAAGGCACCCGATTGTTAAGTCTAAAAATGATTATTGAATGAGAAATTTGATTTCAAAATTTTATCAACCTTAGTAAATGATGGAAAAATGTGATTTTCAGCCGTTAGCTAATTTTCTCCAGAACCTGTAGGCGTACGCTAGCGTTCTTGCCACCATTCTGTATCTTAAGGATAGCGCTACAATAATCTGAACTATAGAGCATAGATTAGAGATGCGCACGGGCCGGGCTGGCCCGGCCCGGCCCGGCGGGCCGGGCCGAGGGCACTTTTGGGCCCGCCGGGCCGGGCCGGGCCGGCTGGTCGGCCCGGGGTGGCCCGAATTTCTAATTTTTTCTTTCTAATTCTGACAAATTAATGAATTTTCGACTTCGTTTTCTTCAATTTTGTTACAAAAATAACGTTTATATCAGTTAAAGATAAAAAATGAGCCTGAATACGGAAAAATTGCAAAAAAGAGCGAAAAAAGTGCTAAATTTGGCTCATTTGAACCCAGCCGATTATTTTACCGAAAAAAAACGGGCCGGGCCGGGCCGGGCCGAGTGGCAAACGGGCCGGGCCGGGCCGAGTGGCAAACGGGCCGGGCCGGGCCACAAAATTTGGAAAACGGGCCGGGCCGGGCCAAAAATTTCGGCCCGAGCGCATCCCTAGCATAGATTTTAGGGGTTACAGATAAGCTATTGGGGCCGAAAGGGGGTCGAAAAAAATTTTTTATTCAAAAACCCAATTCGACCGATGCTGCTTAAAGTAGTCAAAAAGTACTCTTAAACCCCCGATTTTTTAGTCTTAATTCTGATTACTAAGCCAGAACATCAAATTCGAAATTTTGATCCAATAGTTAAGCAGCCCGATTACTGTATCTTCGAATTGAAGCATCAAATCTACGATTCCTTTTCAGGGGTTTGAGAACTGGCATATACTACATATTGGTTTATCAACTTTCAGCTGTCTATGTCAATGTTTAAATTTTTAGTGTGAATATTGAGGCTCTTGACTTGGACTTAGGCTTTTGTTCAACTGAATTTCGAGCAATGTTAAAAAATTGCGTTGCTGTAACTTATGACATAGAATGTTTTCAGCTGAAATAATTTGTATTTAACATGTCTATAGTTAGGGGATTGTGCTGCCGAGTAGAACTCAATTTTTTCAAAAAGTGGACTGAGGCATTTTTTCGTCTGAGCGCTTCAATTGTTCGCATGCAATCAGCTCCATTGAATCCTAGGTCAGTCACTGAAACGGTCATCTATGGTAAGTTTTGGAATTTCTTGCTTGCTCGGCAGAGCTGTTTGCAGATGTCACGTTCTATATAATACCCTGCATGTTCAAATAAACATCTATAACTCCATTCAGACTAACTATTTTAGCTGTACAGACAGCCAGGTTAACTTGTAACCCTTGGTGGTGTGCTCCCGCTAGTGTACGCTTTGTTACCTAACAAACGAGAGGTAACATACGTACCTACTGGCCCAGCTGAAGGTCTTTGAGACCGGACCTACAATCTCAATGCATCATGACAGACGTTGAGTTGTCAGAAATGAATGCATTCAACTGTAAATTTGAAAACCAGAGCAGTGCATGTTTTTTCACTTCTGTCAAAGCAACTAGCGGAAAGCATCTCCCTTCAGATGTCAGAGCAATCCGAAATAATATGCACAAATGCGACCAAAACGCAGTTTAAAAATTTTTACCTGCGGCGAAAGGTTCGCGGCGAAATAACCTTGCGGCGAACTGGCTCGAGGCAAATGGTATTTGGTATTATTTGAGGAATGAATGGTATTATTTGGTGTTTTTGTAACCAAATAATACCGGATAATACCAAATAGTTAATAACAGAATTACTTGTAAGTTCAGCTAATAATTCAGTTTATTTTGCAATCGTGGACTGTTTTACAACATTTTAGCTCATTTTCCTCTTTATTTTCTTGCTCAAAACTGTAACAAAATGCATTAGAACATATTCAGATAGCTGTGATCTCAGCACAAAATTCTTCGAATTGATGTTTGAACTGAATGTACCACTTTTGCCGAAACTTTTTAACCTGGGCCCTGTACATTGGAGATGGTTCCTATCTGACTAAAAAGCCTTCATTTAACTAGCTTGAGCTGACAGACATATGAACATGAGCTCAGAACGTTATAGAGCTTGTTAAAATTTCCTTTTCCAGTAGTACAGGGGTTATCTAAACGTGGTAAACATACACATGGGCCTGAAAAATCCGGAGGGGGTCCACAAAAACGCCTATTTTGCCTTAAATAAGCCAAAATTTTCTCCCTCCTGGAGGGGCGTGGGCGAGGGGGGTGTGGCCGGCCGAGGGGGGTATGGGCCGGCGTAAGCTCTGCTATGTACCTATGATGATGATAGATAATGGCTATCAAATTAAAACATGCTAAATGAAGAAGAGAAAGATGGTTTAATCTCCTCAGGTAGGGAGAGATGCAACCGAATACAAATTACAAAATACCGAATAGGATTTCCAGAACCGAATAATAAACTACCAAATAGTAGGAATCTGGAGATTCTGAGCTATCTCATAGTCATGAATACGAATATTTGATCTAACACTGTTTTGCACAGGATTTAGCTGGTTTTTAAGCACGACATGACATAACGAGACGACTGACAAAAAGAAAGAAAGAAAGAAAACAAAAGAAGATGTCTGTTGTTTCAGACAACCGTTTGAGGCGTTGGCAGAAGATGGCAGGTATTAAATTCAATCATTCAACTGTAAATGCCTGTTAGTTACGTAAAGTGAGACTATTATTATAGGCCTGTATAAAATTTTTGTGGCAACGTTAGCGCAATCAATCAGCCGAAGAGAAAGTTTTCATAACCGAATATTCATTCAAGAACAAACAGACTCAATCAATATATCAATAGTCAATGCATAAGTCCTTCAGACTAAACGTGCTCAATCAAAAGCTAAAAAATGATCGTAGCAAAATTTATAAAAATAATTCAAGATAGGGAGATCACCCGAATTTCAAATTTTGAACACAGACGACTGAATGTGGTATCAACCGACTGCTGACGATCTCCTGATTAATATTTTACACATCAAAATCTAATTACTGCATGCTATATCAAGTTCTACCCCAGATTATGCGTTTCGGCGTGTGGTCAAATCCGATAAACGGCCACAGTCGGAGTTGCGTCAATTAGTGTGAAATACTGTAATGCACTGTAAAACGTTCACACCCAAATTGTAAATCTCTAACAAATATGACCACATCCGGTATCAAACAACTACAATTGACTTGTACATTATTGCTACATTATATTACATCCACAACCAATTACTGCATGCTATCTCAGATTACGCGCTCATCATATTGCCTCACTTCATCGATTATCGGCCGATTTCCCCCGCAACCCCCACTTACTAAAACAATCGTAGCATTCGAGTCCGCCGACAGATATGTCTCCCCACGGGGATTTCGGTAGGTATGACGATTAGCTATCGATTAAGCATAAACATAACAATATTCGTCCAAGCCCAAGGACGGTGGCCCCTTTTGAACGAAAATCATCACTATGAAAAAAATAGAAAAAAGAAGTTTTCTCAGTCATCTTTTGAAAGATAGCTATCAATTTTACTATGTGAGTAGGCCTACCTTAGATGCATATTTCGGCGCATTTACTTTCAGAGATCCTTGAACAACAAATTAAAAAAAAATAAAAAGAATGAAAATGCGCGATTTCGACATCCCTAACTAAAACAATCGTAGCATTCGAGTCCGCCGACAGATATGTCTCCCCACGGGGATTTGGGTAGGTATGACGATTAGCTATCGATTAAGCATAAACATGACAATAGTCGTCCAAGCCCAAGGACGGTGGCCCTCTTTAAACAAAAAAATGGCCAAAAATGTACACACTCAAAACACTAATCGGCGCAAGTAGTGATCTCCCTATTCAAGATATATTTTTGGCAGGCAATTCGGTTTCTTCGTCTTCCAGCCATTCTCACCGGCCGGTATAACGCTGTGGGCGCTGAATTTGGTGCAATTGGCAGAACTCTCAGCTGTGATGCTTCTTCAATGTCCTTTGTGCTTTCACTCACCTCTCTCATGGCCAACTCCGAATCTCCATGTCGCAATACTATCCCGAAAATCAGCTAATTCAGTTGTGGATGGAAATCAATGACACTGACGATTTTCCTTCAGATTGCCAACATTTCTTCAATGCGCTCTGCCCTGTATTTTTCAGGGTGCCTTTTGCACCGAAAAATAGGGGGTAAGAATTTTAGAAGTGGACAAATCAGGGAGACAAATAATGCATCTTGAACAATACAGGGCGCAAAAAATTCAGGGTCATCATAAAGCAATTTAGAGGGTACAAATTTTAGGTACATTACCGGTAGAAACAAACAATTTTTCCGTTCAGCTCACCAGAATGGAAAATTTGAAACGTTGTAAATTGTTCTAGAGTTTCTTTTGTAGAAACTGTAGTGGCTGACAAAATTGAATGAAAAAATGTCAGCTTGTTGGCTCGCAAGGGTTGTTGAAAGTTTTCCGTTCAGGTCAGCTGAACGGAAAAACCGTTTGTTTCTACCGGTGCAGATTTTAAGGGGTAAACTAAGCACCGTGAAAAATACAGGGCAGAGGAATATCGAGGAAATATGGGAAATCTGAAGGAACATCGTCAGTTTTACTAATGTTCACAACCGAATCGGCTAATTCTCAAGATGGTACTTAGCAAATCGAAGTTGCCAAAACATGCGTGTGGATGATCAGGGTGGATCCAAGAAGTACGCAGCTACAAGAGTTGAAATCGTTGCAATGTGAAGGAAAATCGCCAGTTTAACTGATTTCCACAACGAAATCGGCCAATTCTCGTGATAGTATTCCAGAATGGCAATTCAAAGCTGGCAAAAAGAAATGTGGCTGAAAGCTCAAAGCTTGTAGAGCTAAAATAGTTGTAATCTAAAGGAAAATCGTCAGTTTCATTGATTTCCACAACTGAATCAGCCGATTCTTGACTTGAGATGGTATTTCGGGATGGCGATTCGGAGTTGGCCTAGAGAGATGTGAGTGAAAGCACAAAACATAATGAAGACGTAACTGCTGAAGAAAGAGTCGTGCCGATTGCACTAAATTCAACGCCCACAGCGTTACCCGCCGGTGCGAACAGCTCGAAGAAACCGCATCGCCTTTGTTTTTACAAAACAATAATGACCGACCGCACCCGTCGAGCGTCGGTTCCGTGTGGTCAACCGACCCGGAAAAAAGCGGTCACTGGTCAATTTTATAGCACGACAAGCACAAAAGTAACGCCATAGTAGGAAACCCTCCACTCCGCTCACCAACCAACTCCTGATTTAAGCCTAGCTTTATTAAGAAGAAGAAAGAAGAAAAAGTTTATTGTTAGCAAATGAAATATACGCCCAACAAACCGGACTGCAACACAGAGCGGGCTGGGCCGCTAAACGGCTACCAATGCCCTACCCTTCAAATGAGGTGTTAAGTCGTAATCGTCTAGAGCTTTACGAAAGCTGCGTGCGGACCTACTTTCTACTATGCCATTAGGTAAACTATTCCAGATTGAAATAACTCTTACAGCAAAGAAGTGTTTTCGCAAATCTAATCTGGCTTTAGGCAAGTACAATTTGTACATGTGACCTCGGGTAGACGTATAATGAGCATAAGCAAAAAAGGCCTCAGCGGGAACATCCACCAATCCATGTAAAATTTTATATACCATGACAAGGTCTATAATAATGCGTCGATTCTCTAACGACTCAAGTTTTAGAACAGATAAACGTTCAGCGTATGGAAGAGACTCGAGACCGGGGACACGTCTGGTAAACAATCTTTGAACTCGTTCCAACAAGTCAATATCTTTCAAGAGATAAGGGTTCCAAACTTCACTAGCATACTCTAGCTTTGGACGGACAAATGTTTTAAATAATTTCACCAAAAATGAATTTGTCCTGGTTTCAAACGACCGGAAAATTAAGTTAACCAACTGAAATCCTTTTAAAGCAATTTGCTGGCAATGTTTGGAGAATTTCAGATCATCAGAAATCAAGACGCCCAGATCAGATATGACATGTACAACCTCCAAATTTGCACCATTGGCCGTATATGGTGTGTCTACATTGCCATGACCAAAATGTAACACCGCACATTTATGGATAGCAATAGAAAGCTGCATTCTATCTGCCCAAACCATTACTCGTTCAAGATCGTTCTGCAATACATGATTGATTTGAAATTTTGGAACCGCAAAATAAATCTTTGTATCATCTGCATAGAGAACCAGGTTTGCCTGAGACAAAACCGACTCGACGTCATCTATGTAGACCAGAAACAGTAGAGGACCTAATTTGCTTCAGTTTTGCTAATTAATTTTGCTTCAGCCTTTTACCTTAAGCTTAGTTAGCCTAGGAAGACAAAAATGGTGTATTCATACTACATTGTAATAGTGTTGAAAAATACCGGCATTTCTGTTGCGCCAATATTTGCTCCGTCTCCGTGTAGATGAACAGTTGGCGATATGTCGGTGCGTTCATACTTTAAGGATGCTGGTCCAACAAAAATTATGGCTGCCGGCATTTTTCAACACGAGTATCACTATGAATACAGCTTTAATAAACTCTTGAAACCTATCCACACTCATGTTGAAAAATCTTGCATAAGCAACGGAATCTTGTTGCGCCGCAAGTTAATTTTGTTGCTTGGTGCGATGACAAGAAAAACAAAAATGCTTTGAACTAAGACAACCGTACAAGACACGCCTGCCTGCCTGCCTGCCTACCATTGAATATTCAACAAAAGACGGCCGCATTGTTGAAACGGACAATTTTGTTGCAGAGGGCACGTTGGTGCGTTCATTCATACTACAAAACGTGTAGGCATTGACGAAATGCTGGTGGCATTACATAGTGATGTTGACACTTAAGAGTGCTTGCCAAAAAAAGTCAGGCAAGCTCCCTTATGGGGGCGGCCGATGGAATTTTTTGACCCCCCATTTTTATTGGCTCATTTGAATTGCCCTATTATAAAACCCCCACAGCCGCGTCGGTTTCGCTCTGGCCGCACTCAAACCGGAGTAATGGTTTGAAGAAGGGTGCTGCGCCGGATTACTGTTGCTAAGTAAATTTATTTTAAATATAATTAAATTATAATTTACTTACCACATGCCCAAAGAAATATAATTAAATTAAAATTTACTTACCATATCTGAGAGAAATTTAATTTAATTATAATTTACTTACCACAATTAATTAAATTAAGTACATTAAGTATATTTATAAAAGGCCTGAATTTGGCGGCTAACACCTTCAGCTTTGCCTCCAACTAAGCAAGGATGCTATAACAGTTATCAGAATGAAAACCAAGCGAGGGTATCGCAGGTTAAGTCAACAACAGACATGGACAAAGGGAGTTGAGGGCGAGGGGATTTACCCGCCTCAGGCTCTGACCTACTGCCCCTCAGGCTACCGCTACCCCCTTCAGGGTATTTTGGAAGAATATTTTGATAAAATTATGACTAGGTTAGGTGTAAATGAGCACAGACTAGCTTATTTCAACCTATTTAAACGAAAAATTAGCCAAAAGACCTTAATTCTAGCGAAAAATCGGACTTTTTAGCTTACCATCCTCTCAACACCCTATTAGCCGCCGCTACACCCTCCAGCCAAGCCAGCCCCTTAGAATTTGAAAATTTGCCACCTCTCAACCGAAATGATAGCCGATGTCTGTCAACAGTAATAATGATAGTTGGTTAGAATTAAAACCTCTGTCTCAAGAGACTTTCCAGTCAGTTTCTGCTTGCATCCACAGCAGACAATGCCTGTGAGACTGAACATATGCTATCGCATAGCAAAACTGGCTGAGAAGTACCTAATATCCACTGTTAGCTCGGCAGGTAAAATGGAGTAACTTGTTTTGTGGGAGATTAAGAGAAACCAGCGCAGAGACGAAAGGCGGTGGGCGGGCGGGATTCCGGGAAAATTGTACGGTAAGTATGACTTGCCATTGCAGGGAATAGATACCGAAAGCACACTCATGCAACACTTGCATTCTGCCAAAAAAGTTTCAGCAGTAGGTAGGCTTGTGTAAGTAAATTAAGTATATTTTAAGTAAATTAAGTAAATTATTTTTGGTAAGTATAATTCGCGAATTATAATTATAATTAACTTTACCTGTTTTCGTAGAAATTTAATTTAATTATAATTTACTTACCAAATAATTTACTTGTATTAGTAAATTTCTAAAAAATATAATTAAAATTATAATTATAATTTACTTAGCAACAGTACGCCGGATCTCCCAGATTTGGCTCCTCCATGCTCTTTCAACTGCTGTCAAATTGGCAGCTTTCGAGATAGCACCTTGAAATTGGACACACTTATACAGATTTTCCCGCTCTTTCAAACGCAATAGAGAACAACTGAATACGATGAAAACTGCCAGATTCAGACGCAATTTATTAAAGTTCGGGGGACCCGAAATAGACGTGTCTTTCAATTGAAAGAAGTGCCTATGTGGCAACGAGCTCCAGAGCTGATATTTTCAACATTAGTTGACCATGTAAGGATGTATCAAAACCTACAGGCAAACCCACCGATTCGGCTTTGTTTGGGAGCTGTGCAGCTTTGAAGATGACCCTTTTGATCACGATTTTTAGGCATGACAAGCAAATGTAGATCAATTACTCTTTGTCGAAGGCACCTAGAGAGCTGTCACTTGCAACCCATACTAAAACGGACATGCTCTTTCAGAATATCAGCTTCATTTGCCTGTCCAGTTCTTCAGTCCCAAGTAATTTTCACATTTTCATGTGTATGCTGAATCTGACCGAATTTCCGGTACCATCTAACTAGGCTGGTCACTACTCCTGTAGTTTCTGGTTAAGCAACCTGAAATTTATCCCGATTGTGCAGAATTTCCCGCTCTTTCAATTGATTCACTCGCCGCATCGATCGGATGCTCAGTTCAAATGTTATATCTGATTGTTTACAAATACGTTTTCTGCAGTGCAACCCTGGGACACATCATCGATTAGCTTTGCTCAAAAGTGCAAGGCTTTGCCTACACTTATAGAAAACGCCAATAGGACACCAGCTTATATAGCACGACCACAACCGCTTTACCTTTAAGTAAATTTTGTTGAATAAAATTTACATGCTGTAGTACATTTAGCGGCTCCATACTAGCAAGAATTTATTGATAAAAGTAAGTGCACTGTAAGTGTATTATTTTGTTACATAGTATATTTCGAACGTTCAAACTGTCAGTATAATTAGTTAGATGTTATGCCGGAGTAATGTAGTACGTACGTAAGTGTGTTCAATTTTGATTTACGCTGTATGCTAATTTAAGTGACAGTCCGTGTCAATCGGCCATTTCTATTTTCTCGCTTTACGATCCTCTCGTACTTGTGCTGTTGCTAAACCTAAAGGTGGTTCTGACATAAACTGCCGTTTGTTAGAAGTCAGTTCACAATCAACACAAACACTCAGTCATAACTGAGTTAAAAATAGCAGAAAAATAATATAACATGGCAGCTCATTTACACAGCTTCAAGACCGAGATATGCATAAAAAAACTCCAACCACACGAGGTTGGGTACGTTGCGCTTTATGCAAAGAAGCGTAAGAAGATCACAGCAGGAAAGGCTTTTGTATAATTCTTTGTCGCATTTTCTTGCCCAGTTTTGCCATACAAATTTTTACTGAAGTTTGCTTCTACTTACAAAAGCAGATTTTAGCATTGCGCTTTATGAGAGTACTTAGCAACATTTGACTCTAAGAGTGACGACAATGGCCTGACTTGCCACCTCCAGTCATTACTGTGCCAGTTCTACCACCGCCGTAACACATGTCTTAATCGATGGCAATTTATAGCTAACTGCAGCTTCTTGTGCACTTTAAGCATCAAGGGCGCAAGCCGTAACCAGCTCTAGCAAAAAAGTCACCCGAAAACATAGGCCAAAATCCTGCAGCGCTTAGGCTTGCATATTGCGCACGTTATAGGTGTACGAGATCTATTGAGTTTTTCTGTAAGAGTAGACAAAGCTTTGCACTTTTGAGCAAAGTTAATCGATGATGCGAGCCAGGGTTGCACTGCAGAAAACGTATTTGTAAACAATCAGATATAACATTTGAACTGAGCATCCGATTGATGCGGTGAGTGAGTCAGTTGAAAGAGCGGGAAATTCTGCACAATCGGGATAAATTTCAGGTTGCTTAACCAGAAACTACAGGAGTAGTGACCAGCCTAGTTAGATGGTACCGGAAATTCGGTCAGATTCAGCATACACATGAAAATGTGAAAATTACTTGGGACTGAAGAACTGGACAGGCAAATGAAGCTGATATTCTGAAAGAGCATGTCCGTTTTAGTATGGGTTGCAAGTGACAGCTCTCTAGGTGCCTTCGACAAAGAGTAATTGATCTACATTTGCTTGTCATGCCTAAAAATCGTGATCAAAAGGGTCATCTTCAAAGCTGCACAGCTCCCAAACAAAGCCGAATCGGTGGGTTTGCCTGTAGGTTTTGATACATCCTTACATGGTCAACTTATGTTGAAAATATCAGCTCTGGAGCTCGTTGCCACATAGGCACTTCTTTCAATTGAAAGACACGTCTATTCCGGGTCCCCCGAACTTTAATAAATCGCGTCTGAATCTGGCAGTTTTCATCGTATTCAGTTGTTCTCTATTGCGTTTGAAAGAGCGGGAAAATCTGTATAAGTGTGTCCAATTTCAAGGTGCTATCTCGAAAGCTGCCAATTTGACAGCAGTTGAAAGAGCATGGAGGAGCCAAATCTGGGAGATCCGGCGCAGCACCCTTCTTCAAACCATTACTCTGGTTTGAGTGCGGCCAGAGCGAAACCGACGCGGCTGTGTGGGTTTCATAATAGGGCAATTCAAATGAGCCAATAAAAATGGGGGGTCAAAAAATTCCATCGGCCGCCCACTGCCTGACTTTTTTTGGCAAGGACTCTTAAGAATGAATTTCCCTTACCCTGCCTTCTGTTCATTAAAGCTGCATGCAATATCAGATCTGAAGCCCGATTAGCCCAATCATTAGAAAGACCACCTCAACATGCCTCAGAGCAGGTCGTCAAGCAACCGTCGTAATTTCTCACTTAGCGACTCGTGTGCCATGGGTGAATTGACGTTCCTAGACGCTCTCCAGTTTTTCTTAGTCTTGGTGTCTGTGCCCATCTACGCGTGGTTTCTGTTTACCGTTGTCAAAAACCGCAAAGTGCAACCGTTCAACTCCTCCTTTTTCACGCTGGCTCTGTCGGTTGGTGTTCAAGATATCGGCACCGTACTATTTGACTGGCTCTTTGCAAAATTTGCCATGTAAGTACTGTCGGGATGTGATGTCGCGTCTTGGCCACGGGTAGTTAACGATATCTCGTGTGTCACGGCGGCCCCGGCATCATTGAGAGCGGTTGTTTGTGGGTTCGAAACCGGTCGAAGCGACTGGAAGTAGTCGACGTAAAGCCCAACCCAGACCGCCGAAACCCGCGCTGATCGATGGCAAGTAGGTAAATGGGAACCGAGCCGGTGCTGCCGTTGCACCTATTGGCAGCAAAGGGGAGGGTTGTTTGTAGACAGGCAGGGCTACTCCAATGAAGGGCTCTGAAAAGAGCGAGGGGTGTCTTCCGCTGTCCGAAAGGACAGTGGAACTCAAAAACAAACAAACAATGTCCTTTGTTTTGGTGCCAACACAGTTTTGTACAGGTTTGATTGGCTGTTCTTTGGCTGGTTGAGTCGATCTTATCCGGCGCTGATGGGCAAACTGGTGTGTACGGTGGCCACCTATGGGGCCTTTGCTCAACACACTGCCGTAGCTCTGATCGCTTTCAACAGAGGCACTGGCCTTATGCCACGGTTCAATCAGGTAATCTTATCGTCATATCACATGGATGAACCAGTTCCTTCCAATATGTGAAAACCGAACCTAAAGGCAGATACGTAGTTTACTATTTGCAAAAGATATTTAAGAGTCAGTCTCTGAACCGATCGAGTCTTGGCCCTTTGCCCTATTCAGACCCCAAAATTGAAACTTTGGGCTAGAGAGCTGTAAGTTGGTACTCTAATACATACTTATGAGTTGTCTTTCGGCCCCAAAGGATTAGTGGATTTGACGCTCCAATCCCGAGATACAGCCTTCTGAAAATCGGTCCGCTTAACTATGGGACCAAAATTTCAAACTCGAATTTCTAACCTACCAGCTGGAGTTGGAAGATAAAAATTTGGGTTTTTGCGTAACTTTTGGAGTACTTTAAGAATCTGCAGTCAGATTTTGTTTTGGAAGAAAAAAAATTTTTTTCGACCTCTTTGGCGGGCCATAACTCGGCTGGAACCCCCCCTAGAGGCGCTTTTTTATTTCATAGCTTTGTAGCGCTTTTTATAAGCTCTATTTTGGTATAGAATATGGTACGATTGCTGGTGGCCAATCCAGTGAAAATTGGCCTCAAATGTCCCGAACTCGAAAAATACGCATGGTTCACTATAGACATAATTTTCCAAATCGAATTTCTGACTTAATGAACGGAGTTGAGCTGTGAAAATTTGGGTTTCCAGAGTAATTTCAGTGTGCTTTCGGAATATTTAGTGGATTTAACATTTAGAGGAAAAAAGTTTTTTTTTTCGACCTATTTGGCGGGCCATAACTCGGCTGGAACCCCCCTAGAGGTACTTTTTTATTTCATAACTTTGTAGCGCTTTTTATAAGCTTCATTTTGGTATTGAATATGCTTCGATTGCTCGTGGCCAATTCGGTGAAAATTGGCCCCAAATGATGAGAACTCATAAAAATTTGGCCTTCTAAATGAGCGAATTTTTCGAGTTCGTGACATTTGAGGCCAATTTTCACTGGATTGGCCACCAGCAATCGTACCATGTTCTATACCAAAATATAGCTTATAAAAAGCGCTACAAAGTTATGAAATAAAAAAGCGCCTCTAGGGGGGGCTCCAGCCGAGTTATGGTCCGCCAAAGAGGTCGAAAAAAAATTTTTTTCCTCGAAATTCTAAATCCACTATATTCCGAAAGCACACTGAAAGTACTCTGAAAACCCAAATTTTCACAGCTCAACTCTGTTCATTAAGTCAGAAATTCGATTTGGAAAATTATGTCTATAGTGAAACAAGCGAATTTTTCGAGTTCGTGACATTTGAGGCCAATTTTCACTGGATTGGCCACCAGCAATCGTACCATGTTCTATACCAAAATATAGCTTATAAAAAGCGCTACAAAGGTATGAAACAAAAAAGCGCCTCTAGGGGGGGTTCCAGCCGAGTTATGACCCGCCAAAGAGGTTGAAAAAAAATTTTTTTCTTCCAAATCAAAATTGGACTGCATATTCTTAAAGTACTCCAAAAGTTACCCAAAAACCCAAATTTTTTTCTTCCAACTCCAGCTGGTAAGTTAGAAATTCGAGTTTGAAATTTTGGTCCCATAGTTAAGCGGGCCGATTTTCAGAAGGCTGTATCTCGGGATTGGAGCGTCAAATCCACTAATCCTTTGGATCCGAAGGACAACTCATAAGTGTGCATTAGTGTACCAACTTACAGCTCTCTAGCCCAAAGTTTCAATTTTGGGGTCTGAATACTGAGACTCGATCGGTTCAGAGACTGACTCTTAATATTTGCAAATAATCGAGGGAGTTCGCTTTTGCCATTTTAGGTGCATTTCGGAAAATATTTGGCTAACCAGTCACGGTACGGAAATATTGGAGTGGGGCGTTTTAAGTATTTTGAAATAGCTATCGATTGGTGTGCAAGCGAAAGCTGTCGACTTAAGCAAACGGCACACGTTTGAATTCAGGTCGTGAGAGGTCCAAAAACGGCCCAAAAAAAACGACTGGCGACCGAACTTTGAGGGGGTGTAGCTCCGGTGCTGGGGGATGTTTTTCTTCAAATATGCGCCGATGGTCATCGTTTGTGCCCTAGTTTATGGGACGAAATTTTAGCCCGATTCGTGATCGTGAGATTGCCTATTATGGGCCATAGTTTAAGCCGACTTTCTCGCGAAATGCATGTTAAGTGTTTTGCAGATTTGGAATGCAAGATTCACCCGGCTGATGGTGTTTGTGCTGTGGCTGGCACCTGCTATGGTGGTCAGTCCAATGCCATTCCTTGAATTCGACATAGAAATCGACAATCGAACCGGCAAAGTCGGCGCCGCCCACTGGCGTTGCGTCCCTTGTCAGGTCTGGTGGCCTTTTTTGATAGCCTGAATTTTTGCTGCCAACTTTTACCTCTACGTTGATTAGACTAATTGGATCCTGATTTCAGATGCTTTATGTGTTGTGGTTGTTCATCTACAACTGGCTGATTAATTTTACATCCATAACCTTTTATCTGATTGCCTTTTGGACAGCTCGAAAGATGATGAGCTTACAAGTTGTCAAACTCCAAGACTCCGAGAGGTGTCGCATTTAAAAATACAGGGTCCGTTAAAAACAACCCAGCAAACTTCTTGCTGTTAGCAACCGTAGATCAACCGATTTGAATGAATCTTTCTGAATGAAAGAATGATAAATTCTTGAAAGATTGGCGAAATTTTTACTATACCAGCTTTTCACGTAAAAACGCCCATGCCCAATTATTTAGTTTTGGCACTTTCCACTGTTCTACACAAATTCTAATCTAAATTAGCGCCCAGAAGAGGCAGCTACAGTCGAACCTCGTAAATGGAACCCTCGATAAATGGAACAGAAATGCTCGGACTAACAATTTTTCCTATACTTTTGTACAGGGCAAACCTCGTAATTCATCTCTTCCAGGACAAAATGTTTTAACTGAATGAGCGTTTTAATCGCCCCGCCCCAGGGCCTTCATTTGAGAGCGGCGTTAACGGAAAAACCCGGTACTCTCTTAGTTCATCCTGAGATATTTGCCATGAAGTAACAGAGATTTTAGCTATGAAGAATAGCGATTTTTGTTTTATTCCGTTGTACGTACTTGCAATACAGTAGGGGCCAAAAAATGTCCACCTCTTTTTCGAACTTGGCGCAAACGATTCGTTCTTGGTCATTTCTCTATCGATTTGCCTCAAACTTTGAGGACTAATTAACAACATGACTGGGTAGATATTGCGCAAGTTTGGTGCCAAAATTCTAACCCGTGCCGGTTTTATGAGTCTTTGGTTTTGTCTTATTCTTAACATCTGCATTTTCAACTATTCGAAAACTAAGAATCAGGGTGTGCCACAGAAATTCTGATTTTTTCGGCAATTCAAAGAGTATGGATCTGAAACTTTGCTGGAATGATTGGTGCTGCCATTGAGCATAACATACTGACTGGGAACCCCTTTAGCTCAAATTGGAATAAATCTTGGGAATTTCAAAAACATGATCGAAAATCCCAGAGTTAAGAAATCTGTATCTTCTGGAATCAAAGCACCGAATCTGTTGTAATAAACAGAGATTGTGGCAGGAAGTTCAACAAATGAATGAACCTGATATTTAACCCGTTTTTCGAAGAAAACTCACATTTTGTCATGTTTTTGAAAGTCTCAAAAATTCAATCCATTTCTTTTCAAAAATTTATCTGCTTTCATTCAGAAAATGATTCATTCAAATCGGTTGAGATTTACGATTGCTACAGTAAAAAATCTGCTCGGTTGCTTTTTAGGACCCTGTACTTACAGTGTAGGTTCTGTTACAACTTTTATTATCCATGTATGTACGTAGGTATGACCTGCGCATGAGCATTGTGGGATTGATTCTGTCGCTGATTCTACTCTGCTATGGCCTCATCGTTCTAGCTATTTTGGTTTTAGGGCTTGGAAAACAAAGTAAATTCAAGTGTCTAAATGATCGTTTATAATTTGGCGCGCTTTCAGATTTAAAATGGTACGGCATTTTGATCGGCCTCTGGGCTTGGATCAAGGACATACTGACCTGGTGCAACCCCTATTTGTGTGTTCTCATGTCACCCACTGTACGGTTGCACATGCTCGGATTTGCTGGTGCCCGGTCGCCGCCGCCCCAACCCAAGCATAACAACTACAATGCCGAATTGAACCTAGCCAGTGTCAATGTCTGAGCACCCTCCATTTCCTGATGGTAGTGCAAGAAAGTGTGAATTTGACCGAGTCCAAGGCAAATATGAAGCAGTTTTTATCAAGAATCGCATTGTAGCAATTGATTAAACAGCTTTGAACACTATTATTTCTAAATATAACTGCATACAATCACGCCGTTTCACGTCGAGGTATTGTTTTTGAATGACAGTCTAAATTCAAGCTGTGCTTGCCCAACAGAAACTTATCTATCATAAAAGCAGTGTTCTGGTCGAATTCGAAGACGTGTCCTTGATTTTTGAGCAGCATCAACTGCGCATATTCCGATTCCAGTTTTTGCAGCAGTTTGACCGAGTGTTGGTACGGCACATAACCGTCATCTAGTCCGTGCATTACGCCCACCGGACAGTGAATAGGTATGGAATCCATGGTGCTGGTTGGACAACGACCGTAAGGAACGAGATTTTCGTAGTTCAGTAAAGCCTCGGCACCACCTTTCAGACCTGAAATTTCCTTTATCCTTACACTTGAGACTGATAAAAGAGAACGCAAGCTGAAAAATTGGTTCTTTTAGAAAAACCTGAAGCCTAATATAAGTATGTACTGTATGTTTGGCGAGCGACAACTGGTGGTACCATATATGGTAAGCCTACCTTGGCATTTGTACTTGTAACGGTGCCATATCTGGTACCACTACATCCAGATTTCGCACCATATAGGCAGTCCCCGACCGAGACGGTACCATATATGGTGCCACTAGCCTAGGTACCGGTACCATAAACGCGTTAAGTGCCTGACTGTATTATGTTCAAACACGTAGTACGTAGATACAATTGGCGCATTTTGGCAGTTGCGCGAGACAGTGAGTAATTTAAATCTTACCAGGATGTATGATGGATTCACCTCTGCTCAATTTTTCGGCCGAGCCTGGTAGAATGCCCTCCATATAAGACAAATCAACCAAACCGACGCCAGGCCCAAGAAATAGTATCGCATTGATCTTTTCTGGGCATTCTGAAAAAAAACTCAATTGATCTCTGTTTTGATTATAACTGTTTATACCTAAAGCGGCTCTAAGCGCCGCCTGACCTCCAGCGCTGGCAGCAAACAAATTTTGCGGTCCGAATTTGGCATAAAAATGGTTGACCACAGTAAGAATGTCTTCAATCCAGGTTTCGACGTTCCAAAACCGGCTCAAATCGCCCACGAACCGGTATTGGAACCGAGTAAAGGCATAACCCTGCTCAGTGATGTACTGTTCAAAGGCCAGAGGTGTAGGCAGGTCCCAGGCAGAGCCGAGACCGTGGCAGAAAATGGTGTTAGGAGATTTTCCGCTTACAAATTCGAGCGGGAAGTTGAAGCTGGAACTGCAAAGAGTTCGAACGCACTTGAAAGCTTTCAAGAAACGCTTGCCGGATAGCATAACTGTTTGTTAAAACCTTGCTGGGGACAGAGAAGAAACAATTATGTGAATGAAGTTGAAATGACACTTAAGAAAAATAACCACGACAACGCCCACACAGCGTTAAAACGTACGACGCTGTACACATGAAGTTCATGAGACGTCGCCTGGATGGCCAGCCACGACAAGAGGCGCCCAAAACATGACTGACCTTGTCGCATAGATTATAACTACGTACTAAGCGCGCGCGGTGGTGCGTACGGCAAAAAAATAATGTGCAATATGCACGTAATATATAATTAACCAACAACATGACTCATTAGGGGAGCACAAACCTTTAGTCTATCTACCTACGCACAGCGGTATATCGTTACGTTATCGTTTCAGTACATATCACGCATTTACTCTTCGAACTTTGAAAAGGACGAAAGTGATTGCGAAAGGTTAGAATAGAAAATACGGTTTTTCTTGGTTTCAAAAAATCGTTATCGTTTTCAAACCGAAGTGTCTTGAGGGAAAATTTAGTCCTGTTAATTAACTGATGGACACAAATGCACCTGTCTCAGTTTAGCCATGAGCAGGTAATCTTTCTGTACGAATGTATGTCGGCCTCAGCTGTTCAGAATGAAACAACTGATACCAAATAACTGGAAAATTTACAGCATTTTCCAACTGGTTCTTGCTTCTTTGTTTGATATTGGCTCCTCTATGAATATCAGTGAAGAAGTGTATGTACTGTAGTTTAAACTAAAGTATGAATTCATGTAGTTTCAGCGTGAAACCGGCCAAGTTGCTTCTAAAATTGTTGAACCCCGACATCTACGACAAAATGGCCCATCCGAATATCAAATTCGAGAACGCCACCCTAGTTCACATTTATATAATTGTAGAGAGTTTCTCTTCCCTGCAAGCTTCTACCATGGTAAAGCTGTTGCGTTTTGCTTTCTTTGAATAATCTTCAGCAAACTTTCTCAGGATTACGAAATGGATTTTTATCTTCAAATGCAGTGGCGCGACCATAGGTTACAACACAATTTGACCAGATACGTCGCTTCAAACGATATGCGCATATGGGACGCCCTCTGGTGGCCAGACCTGTAACTAATATTTCATTTTTATGCCGGTGTTATTGGAGTTCTTGTTATGCTATAGTAGAGATGTGCACGGGCCGGGCATGCCCGTCAACGATTTTGGACCGGCCGGGCCGGGCCGGGCACCATTTTCAGACCCCCCGGGCCGGGCCGGGCCCGATTTTGATGCCCGTCGGGCATGTATAAAGAACAGCAGAATACAAAAAAGAACACCTTGATAGCTAGCATTGCCCCAAATGAATTCAAAATACGCGCCGCTCTACCGTATGCAGAATTACTTTAACAGTAATTTCAGTCTTGGTGCCGTTCGTACACAAGCCTTTACCCCACCTGCCGACCAACTTAATTTTAAGCCTCAATTTGGAGCTCAGGCTTAGATTCAAGTGCACACTTTGATTTATAGGGTTGAGCTTCTGATCTGCGTCTGGCTTTAAAAAGGGTGTCAACCACCCCCACTGCCCTGGATACGTAATGTACCTTGTATGGTATTAGTACATTGATCCAATTCCTGGAAAACATCCCAATACCAGTTCGCACATTAATTAAAAGCAAGCATAAATTTGAAATTCGCTGTTTTAAAATGCCAATTCCCAAAGCTTAACATGAAATTTAGCTTTTAATCTGAAAATTCATGCCAAATTTTCAAAAATTTAGTAAGGCAAAGCAAAATTAACGGGCCGGACAGGGCCGGGCCGGATTTTGGGCGGGCCGGGCCGGGCACAATTTTCAGGCCCCCGGGCCGGGCATGCCTCACCTGATCGGCCCGCCGGGCCGGGCCGGGCCGGAAAAAAGGTGCCCGTGCACATCTCTATGCTATAGGTACATCGCAAATGCCAAGCAATCGACGTACCAGGACGTTACAGTACCCAACTGGTACGTACGTGTCTACCCGAACGGCACTGTCTTTACTTCTAGAAGGTGCTACTACAAACAAAAACAACTAAAAAGCGTCAGTTGATCAATTTTCAGAATCCGCTCTAAACTCGCCTGCAACATGCAACTTCAACAATTTCCCGGAGACAAACAGACGTGTCCCCTCAAAATGCTTACATGTGTGTTTCGTTCGTGTTGTTCAGACTACTGCTGTTTCGTATTGGATTTTCTGAATGTGTATGTGTATACACTTATCTGACAAATGTGTATGGTAATTTGTGTGTACACATTCAACAAAGCAATGTGTATTTTTGTGCATGACAAATGTGTATGTGTGTGTATACACAAGCAACAATAGTCTAGACCAAAGATATGGATTATGAGGTCTTAAATTCAGACTTGTCCATGATCGACGACATAAGAATCGAATGGGACCCGAAGGGGGTGCGGCTGGAGCCAGGAGTCAACGAGAGTTTGCCTGACTTCGTCATAATTGAGCCGATCGTAGCTACCTATTGCGCTGGTGTCTATCCCAGTACGTACTGTCATTAAGGCGCACTGACTGACAAAACTGCCACTTTTAGCTGGTGTATGGAGTTGTTTGTTGGCACGATTCTCTCTGCGCCGATTCGCTGGCTACCAACTATTCCAAGTCTTTCTGCCCAGTACTGTAGTTGTGGTGATATCGTGGGTGGGATTCTGGATCAGTCCACACTCTGTGCCAGGAAGGGTCACGCTCTGCGTTACCACTTTCTTGGCGTTGGCTACTCAGTCCTCTGGTATGATTGTTGCATATTCTTGATAGAAGCCCTTGCCTTCTGTTTTTCCAAATTTCTTCCAGACTGGCGTCTATTAGAGAGGGGCTTCTCATTTTTCAAATGGTCTATAGCGCAACATATGTACCAATGTAAATTCTGCGACCATAATGCTTTAGGGGCCGTTCATAAACGACGTCGTTCCAAAATCCCGATTTTTCGGACCCCCCCTCCCCCCAAAATCGCCTTGCGTCGTTTCTTGGGAACCCCCCCCCCCTATGGCGACGTCGTTTTCTGTTTACCCCCCCAATAAAAGGGCAGTACATACAGTACTGTCACGTTTTTTTGTTACCATACTGCGCAATCAATAGAATAAATCCCTACAACCACTCTGGAAAGCTTTTCTGTATGGAGAAACGTTTGACAGAATGTGCATAAATCGAAAATAATGTAATTGAAGTACCCTAAAATTTATAAAAAAGCGACGTCGTTTTTTGCTAACCCCCTCCCCCTCCTGGTGCGTCGTCTATCGTCGCATTTCAGCCGACCCCCCTCCCCCCCTCTGGAACGACGTCGTTTATGAACGGCCCCTTATCAAGCGTTTCTGTAACAACTACAACATCAGAGCGTACAGTAGATACGGTCCAGCACATCACACAAAAGCAAACAAACCAAGCCAACCAAACCAACTAGCATGCCAAGTTCTCAACTTCTTTACCTCAAAAATCACTTTAAATACAAAGCTTTTGTTTTTCTCAAACAGGCCCAAGGGCTTATTTCTTCAAGCGTGCTTGAGGGAGCGTCTATTCGAGACTATATACTAGGGTGGTACCGACCGGCATAAAAATACCGTATACCGTATAGCATTTTCGATGCCGTATAATACCGTATGATACCGTATAGTATGTTCCAATAAGTGAGAAACTCTTGGTCAAGTTAGACTATGCAGAAATCGTGAAGAATGTAGTAAATTCTATTAATGACATAAAATTCGGCCCTATAGAGTTTTAGAGCGAAGAGAATAACGTGCAGTCTTTGTAGCACAGCCATAAATACCTACAATTTCAATCAAAAAGTGGTGCAAGTCACATTCGACAGTCAATAAACAAAAGCGAACATGATAAAAAATTGGCCTACTGCAAAAATTTAACTAACATGGTTTTGCAAAACCGTATCTACTATGCTAGAACGCTTTTTAGTTTTTGTTTTTCTTGAAGAAACTGAAAACTTATTCCAAAAATCGAACAATTTACCAAATTAGGAGAATTATAATATCGAAGTTGTTAAAAAATGGTGTTTTGGATAAAAAATATGCTGATTTTTCAACAAAAAGTTGAATAATTCGGTGTTCAAAACTATACCGTATAATAGCGTAAGCGTATACCGTTCCCATCGCTAGACTATACGGTAAAGCGCTTTCTCAGTAGGAACTGGCATCTATTGTATAGCATGCCTACATCAAGGCTTCAATCTAAGCAAACCGAACCAAGTAAGGCAGTCCCTAACGAAACTATACGCGGAAAACTAGCCGAAAGTTAGTAAAAGGAAGATTTTATTTTCAAATTCTATATATACCCTGTTGTTCTAAATATCCAGCAAGGAAGGGAATAAGGTAAAGACAGAATTGCAGGCATCAAACTGTCCTTGCCGCCAGTCTCGTACGCAACAGCCGTGGACATCTGGATGACTCTGTGTACAGCGTACTTGTT
Organism: Sabatieria punctata; assembly: GCA_030248155.1. Taxonomy (NCBI): domain Eukaryota; kingdom Metazoa; phylum Nematoda; class Chromadorea; order Araeolaimida; family Comesomatidae; genus Sabatieria; species Sabatieria punctata. Next base: position 101,376 of record JASANB010007861.1, read on the forward strand.
CGGAAGTCTGATAGAGTTCGCCATCGCCTACCAACTCTACGAGCTGGAACAGAAGCACAAGCTGGAGGACGCCGAGCGGGTGCTGAAGAACAAGAGATGGGCTAAGCGAAACAGCGTGCTGCCTGAAGAGAGCGGAGATACTTCGGTGGGCAATGCTGCTGCAGTCAAAAGGAAGGTAAGGTGAAAAATGTGGCCTAGTTTAAACTGACAGAGAGAGACAGAAGACTTTCAGAAAACCCAGGCAGAGGTGATAGAGGAGATCGAGCTGAGAATCAAGATGATTCGAGTGATCAATTCAAGCAGAGTGGACAAATTGGCCAGGCTTTTGTTTCCGGTCACCTTTTTTCTCAGCTCCGCTATCTTCTTGATGGTCTACGATGTTCACTTCTTCAGTATTTGAAGCTCTTGGAACATTCAGTCTGCTAAATCCTAAAGCTAAATGGACAAAATTGACTACTTATTGTCAAGAAACTCTGTTTCACTTGAACTATCCTTTCAGCCGCCAAATCACATTTTGAGATACCAAAAATGAAAAACTAATTTCTATGCTTTTCTTGTCGTTATTTTATTTGAAAGTGCAGTTATCGCCTATGATGGCGACAAGTTCAATTGGGTCGGCAAAATGGATTTTAGATTTTTGCTTATGAAAGCTGCAATTGTATTGTTTCGTAATTTCGTCTACGCTCATAGCCTCCAAGTAGATGTAACAGCGGCTCAGCATACCGTTTGCTAACTGTTGTACACATTAAATGGTTTAAAGGAAGCATTAATCACGTATACTCGCTGCCAGAGGCTAGAAATTGAATGAAAGGTGAGTCTAGATGATATTAACGATTTACAGTAAAACTAGTCTAATTAGCCTGTATAAGCAGCTGGTTAGTGAATGATAATTAAAGTCTCTCCGAGCCTGGAACTGTCACCAGTTTTCTATCAGTCTTGCAGTCTAATTGAATGAAGTGTCATTATTTCTTTCCGGTAACATAACGTATTGTACTCTTTCTAGAGTAAGGAAATTGCTCAAGCGTGAGCTTGTTCCGGATTCGGAACATGTCAAGTGCACCTTGACGCAAATTGGCGGTTAGGTTTCATCGGGCTGGCAAGTGCGCAAACAACTCTATTGCATATCGCGTCAATCGCAACGCTTTTTTCCATTACTGACTTGCATTTCGAAAAGAAGCCTCATACGAATCGGTTCTACCGGTGTTCAATAGATTCAAATAATCAGTCAGTATAAGAAAATACGTAACAGCTTGGTCTTCATTTATTCCAAAGTCAGGTATCGATCGTTGTATTCTTTTTGCTCCAGTTAGTTTTGCTTTTGACTGAGTAGATGTTAAATGTACGTAGGCATGTATAATGCTAATGAGAGGCGTTAAGTGGGCGTACTATTTCTATCAGTGTTATTCATTAATTTCGGGTGCGCAGTGGGGCTTCATTACCTAGCTTATTGAGGCTTCAGCGCGAATGGCCACACCGGTATAGTTAAAAGGACGGCTGTTTTTGTACTTCCTTCAGGTATCGAGGGACCCGGCAGGCAACTGAGACTTTGGCATTACTAGTTGTTAGTGAAATGACGCCTGTGCCTGTCTTTTTCTGGCTGCTACTGGCAACGGTAGCGCTTGGCCACGCCGATTCGGCGGCGTCAACGGAAGCGGACAAACGACGTGTGGGAGGTCGGATTCCGCAGATCGCCTACTACAAAGGAACAAAACCGAAGTCCAAGTACAAAGGAGTGCACTTCGCCACCTGGAAGGAATACTTCAAGTGGAAGAATTTCGACCTCTCTTGGCTAAAGAATTTCGCTCGCTGGTCGCATCGTACCGCCAAGTTATCTGAGGCCCAAAAGTTTCTGCCCAAACAAAGCAAAAAGTGATCTGATGCGATAGAAACCCAGGTTGCACGAAAATAAAGTTCAAAATCTATGTACATGGCCAGATGCCCAAACAACAATTAAATTACTGCTTCTCAGTGTCTCGGAGTGGGAATAAAAATCAATTTCTCAGTCTGCTAAAACACTGCATCTGTAAACGTACAGTAGTAGATAAAAATATTCATTGCTAGCTCAGGCAAACACTCTGGTTAGAAGACGCATGGTTCTTATAGCAGTAGTACACAGCAATTTATTGAACTGAAAACGTATTATGCTAAACGCAGACGCAGACGCAGTTGGCTACTCCTAGTCCGAAAGGACAAAAAGTTACAACAACAACAACAACAACAGACATGGGTTAGCATTTCGGCAGAGGGGGCAGAAAATTTTCAAATCCTGAGGGGATGCCGGCGGCTGACTGCTGGCTGGTTGAGGGGATGGTAAGCCAAAAAGTCCGATTTTTTCTAAAATCAAGGCTTTTAGGCTGAGTTTTCGCTAAAACAAGTTAAAATAAGCTATTCTGAGCTGAGCTCATTTAAACAATCTAGGCCTACTTCTATGATAGTTATGATAATTTTCTATACAAAATTCTTCCTAAAAATTCCTGAGCGGCCTTGGCGGCAGGTCAGAGCCTGAGGGCCAGGGGGGTCAACTCCCCTCAGCCCCCCTTGCCCATGTCTGGCGCTCGTTTAAGTACGTACTGGCTGCAGGTGTAGGACAGCCTCCATTTTCCGGTTCCTTCCACCCATCCAAAAACATTCAGAAAGTATTGGTTTCTGCTAATTTAGGCCTAACGAAGCCTGGTAAATCTAGTGGTAAGCCGAGCAAACACGAAATCTCCCGCAGTTTAGATACGGTAACTGATTTTAAACACCGTCATCTGAACATCTATCTAACACAGTTGTCATAGCAACCGCGCCGCGCGGCAATAATATTTTGACAGAGTCAAATAATTAGAAGCAAACAATGGCTAGTGCGGTGCGATACCCGGTTCTAGATTCGCTGCAAAATTTGCGCATTAGGTAGGGTGATTTTAAGGAAATTCTAAATAAAAATCACACTGTTTTAGCGTAAAATTAGAACGACTGGTAGCGGCCAGCGGTGCGCTGCCTTCCTTTCAAGCGTTCGTTAGCGACAGTCGAACAGGTCTCGGCTCAGAGTTCGACGCCGAATCTAGCTCTGCGGCCCTGCAGGGCTCCGGGGCCTCGGAAGTAGAGGAATACGTCTTCCGGTGGCAGGAGAAAGTGTTCAGCGGGGCCGAATTCGTGCGATATTCCGTGGAACAAAACTGCACTACCGACCTTCAGAAGCAATATCATAGGAAAATCGCCGAACTCGCTCAACAAGAACGACGGCCGACCGAAAGACTTTTCACCTATGTTGAGGGAGACGATTTTACTAGAAAAGAAGTATTCACTAGTCTGCCACTTAACGCCGTTTATGGTACTCTGGCACCATATGGTACCGGTACCTAGGCCAATGGCACCATATGGCACCGGTACCATACTGTACCATTGAAGGGCTCTGAAAAGAGCAATGGTGTCCTGAGCTGTCCGAAATGACAGTGGAACTAAAAAACAAACAAACAAACAAACCGACCTTTTACATATATGGTGCGAAACCTGAACGTAGTGGTACCATATATGGTAGTACAAATGCCACGGTAGGGGTACCATACATCGTACGATCAAAGGCCCCGAACATGGGTAGTACCATATATGGTGCCACTACCCTTATACAGTATGGTGCCAGTACCATAAACGACGGTAAGTGCCTGACTGTTTGATAAATCGGAAATACATATTTTTGCTCTAGAAGGTTCTGAATTTGCCGCTCAAACATGATCCAGATAATCAAAACGCTACTGAAAGTTCCAGAATAACTCGACGCAGAAAGATAGCCCCGCAAGGGTAGGTTGTTGCCGTATCTGGTGGGCAACCTAACCTAACAGTCTTAAACTGACTTTGTTCCAGCAAAATAGCGCTTCGCAATCCAGTGACTGAGGCACCGCATAAGAAAAAGTCCATTTCAACCAGTCAATCAGTTCAAGCAATGTACATAATGGCATACGCCGGTCCAAAAGACGCTCACGACCTGTAAGAATTGCTTACGGTAACCTGTGTTCAATAAAAGATGCACTTCCAGACAGTCAGCAGAGGAAGACGAAAAAATTCTCTGCGTAATCAAGCTTGTAAGCGATCGTGAATTGTGGATAGAACCTGATTTCTCCACTCCTACGCAGAAACCCTACAGAATTGAGGGAAAAATAGGTACGCACTAATTGCTGTGTAAAGTCTGAGTTCTGATCATTTTGTTTTGTTAGGTGTATTTCACTACACTGTGCATAATCATAGTGCAAAGATAAGTGAAGAAATCAGTCAAATTGAGAAAGAAAAGGAATCTCAGGTTTTATTTTCTGACAAATTCTTTGGACCCTTAGCCTATGTACATACGTACTGTATATACAGATTTTTGGCTACAGAAGTGACTTGCTACATCGCAAAGTGGGATTAGAATTTGATGTGGTAAAAGATGAACAACTGTCAAAGCCAATCTTGCAAACGACGTTGTTTTTGTAGCCCGAAAGTGGGGTGCTCAAAACACTGGTGCTTGCGCAAATTGGTAAGTTTTAATAAAAAATAGTCTCAGGGTTTGTGTAGGGTGAGTGAAGGAGTTTGAGAAAAGTCAGTGAATTTTGAAGTTAGTCAGAGGAAGTTTAGTTTTTCCTGATCAGAAAGTAAGCCAGGTCAGGCAATTTTTGCGCTTTAAGTAAGAAAAATCAATCCAAAAGAAACTTTACACTCAAACCATACATGTAGCTGGGTGTTCGGCTGGGGGGGATTTTTCTGATCCAAAATAGGGTTTCAGGGCTATGCCCAAAGGGGGTTTCAGCGACCTTTTTTTTGGTGTCCAAAAGTGGGTTTCTTCAGCGACCTTTTTTTTGGGCTCAAAACAGGGTTTTGAGGACTAAAAATCGGGTAAAAATCCTGTCTGAAGTGCAAAAATTCCGTTTAAAACCCTATTTTTGCTGTAAAACGTGGAAAAAACCTTATTTTTGCTTTAAAACGTGCAAAAAAACCATTTTATTCGACATAATACAGTTAAAATGCATTTCTGGAACCTTCTTTAGAGATTTTTAAACCCAAATTAGGGTTCCGGAACCCTATTTTGGGCCTCCAGAAACCAAAACAGGGTTTCGGAACCCTATTTAGAGTTTTTGAAACCCAAAACAGGGTTCCGGAACCCTATTTAGGGTTTCAGTAACCGAAATTAGGGTTTCAGTAACCCAAATTAGGGTTCCGGAACCCTATTTAGGGTTTCAGAAACCCAAATTAGGGTTTCAGTAATCCAAATTAGGGTTCCGGAACCCTATTTAGGGTTTCAGAAACCCAAACTAGGGTTTCAGTAATCCAAATTAGGGTTCCGGAACCCTATTTAGGGTTTCAGTAACCCAAAACAGGGTTTCGGAGCCTATTTAGGGTTTTCGAAACCCTAAATAGGGTTCCGGAACCCTAATTTGGATTACTGAAACCCTAATTTAGGCTAGGGGTCCGGAACCCAAGTTGGGTTTCTGAAACCCTAATCAGGGCTTCTGGAACCCTGTTTGCAAGTTTACAAACAAAAAATAGGGTTTCAAAAAATTCCCCCCCCCAGAATCCGGCTGGGGGGAATTTTCTCCGAAAATCGGGCCTGGGGGAAATACCCCCCATTCCCCCCAACTACATGTATGACTCAAACCCTGATTCTGGTGGTTTCCATGCAACTAAAATAATTTTAGTGAGTGCCCGAGATTTTGCCTACGATGATCTGTATATTGAATATCTGGTTGAGTTACCCAAAGGTATGAAGACCCGCTACTCTGCATTGAATCTCTACACATTTCATTTCTGTAGGTTGGTATTCGACTTCTTCAGAAAAGCTGGAAGGAGTAACACCGATTTGCCGCACTTCAGTAATTGAGCAGGTGAGTGAGGGAGGTAGAGCAAAAAATATGAGTGCCAATGTTTGGTGTTTGATCGTACGTAGGTAGCATTTGTTTAGCCTGTCCCCGACAGTCCGTAATGCAGTGTAGTTAAGCATTAATGGGGGCGACTGGGTAATATACTTGGCACCGGCAGAGCGTGCTTCACTATGCATGGGAGGTGTCCCAGGCAGAAGCTCTCTAAAGAGCACCACCGCTTTTCTTAAATTTGTGTCTTCTACCACCCACCCCTCCGATGTGTACGACAGCGTAGTCACACCTTCCCATGCTTGTCCCCCTGTGCACAGTGTCCATTTTGACGCTGGCTGGTGCAGTGGCTGGCGAAAAGCCACGTCAGGTGGCCTTCTTCATATCGGGCAGCTCGAAGTTCGGCTCCAATCCAAAGAAAGCCTTCGAAAAGCCCATCCAAGCAGCTCTGGCCACTTTTACCTCTCGTCTGGCAAATGACGATACCAAGTTTGCGGTCTACTGGGGCAGACACAAGCCTGGAATGGACTTGCAGAAGGCGATCGACTTCAGCGACGACACCAACCAGCTGAAGAAAGAAATTGCGGCTTTTTTGAACAGAGTCACCAAGGAACCGAACCTGTCCAGTGGACACAAACCAGGCTTAACTGGCTTTATTTCCTATGCGCTCGACCACATCTACTCGGCAGCAGCTCGCAAGGTGGCGGTGATTTTCATTCAGACCAAGATAACCGACAACGAGCTGACTAGTGAGTCTGCAGTGGCACCAAACTATGGTGACGAATCAATTGCATTTCAGGGATTACCTACGATGAGCGCTCCTACAAACTGGTTGTAATTGTGGTGCTATTCAGGTGGCGTGGTCAGAAGTGCGATGAAGAAGCACAGAAGAAGAAATTAGCCAAGATACTAGAATCTGTGGATAGGGCTTATTGTGATGGTGACTTGGAAGCCAAGAAGGATTTGAATGAAGATGTGGATAATGCTCTAAAAGGTAAGTGGGGAGATGGAACGAAGCTGCAATTTTGAAGATTATTGCAACATGGAAGACATTTAGGATAGATTTCTAGAAAAGCAAGACTCATTTGAATGAAGCATATACATGTAGCAGGTCACCTGATCAAAGGGAAGACTACTGAGCCCAAACTCGGCGGTAGAGTGAAGAGTACTAAAAATTTTGTTGTTTCACACGCAGTTTAACCATTTTCGTGTGTGAAACTGCAAAAACTAGTTGAAAATTTCTTCCCAGAAAAAAAGTAGAGGGCCCAGGGTAAAAATCATTTCAGGAGGTCCAGTCTGGGGTTTTAGCTGACATACACAGCCTGTTACATGAATGTTTGAATGGCATGTCTAAGAAGACAATGAAAACTGGATTAATTTGCATGATTTAGTGGACAAGAAGCGACTGACTACAACAACGGAGGCAGCGGCGAATGTAACCTCTCCCGCACCTGAGTTCAAATGCACTGGAATTGTGTGCCAGAAATGGTTCATATTTGCACTGATTGGAGGTGTTGGATTTTTGGTACTGCTCTGCTTGTGTGCCGCATGTTTGGTGGTGAGAGGGATGGTGGTCAAAAAGAGAGTGCAGAGACAACTCGCTTCTCAGGTCTGATCTTTTATGCATATCACCCAGCCACACCACCCTAACTCTCCATTACTCAACCACCCTTCGCTAAGTTTGCTTGAAACCACATTATACCTTGCTTTACCCACCCACCCCTTCTTTCCTATGCTACATAAGTACATACATGTAAAATGACCTGCATTCTTTCAGGCAGAAAACGGCGACCTTAAAAACAAGCAGAAAGCCCTAAGGCAAAAGCACAGCACACACAACGTAAAGCGCAAGAGTGGAGATAGACTTTCAAAGAAGGGCGTTGACGGCGAAGCAGCTGGTCCGAGACGCAAGGTCTCCAAAGAGCCGGGCGGTTCAGGATCCGGTTCTTCGCATGCCATTTCCAAGCGCAGTGGTTCGGTGCAATCGCTGCGCAGTGCAGACGACCCTCAAAGCCCAGTCAAAGTGTACATTAAGAATCGCATACCCAAATCTTCTGGACAGAGCCTCAAGTCGCCAGACAAAATCGCTGCCGAACCGATTACTGAGGAGTCAGACCAGGGCTCCTCCCGGTCGCCGGCCATGCCGCGCAAGCAACTCTCCACCGGCAAACGCATGTCTACCACCTCCTTTGCCAGAGGTGCGCTGAAGGGTGCCGGAGGAAAACGCAGCAAGGGCAAGGCCAAGCCTTCGGCACTGGGCGCTCTGGTCTCAGCCACAGCAGCACCGGCTGGATTGACCCTGGACGAGAGAAGACAACAGATGTTCACGAGGACTGGTTCGCAAAAAGTGCTGGCCAACAGACTGATGAAGGGACGGCAGAACAATACAGTTGGCAGCAGCACCCCTGGTAGCGGCGGCAGTAGGAGTCGTTCGAGGAGTATGGAGTCCTCGAATCAGGAGGGCTCAGTGGGCTCCGATGAGCACATTCTGAAATTGAGCAACAAAAAGAAGGTTTCTTCCAAATCGGCCGTTGTCAAAGCGCCCCATCCGAAGAAGGAGTTCAAACAGACCAAAAGCAGCATGGCACTGTCATCAAGAGCGGCGGCCAAAGCTGATGCTGATGATGCGGTGGCGCTTTGACTCTCAATTGTAGTGTGTGCTTATGATCTTTTGTTTAGGTGGTCAGTTGTTTATATGTGGTAAAATTGCGTATACATAATTATTATTATTACTTTGCATGCGGGTAACCTGGTTGCTGAGGATAAATTTACATTTATAACATGTTTTGTACAAAAAGTGGATAAAATTTTTTTTGTAGGACGATGTGGCAGTTTTTGCATATCCTTTGGAGCTGAGCTTGTGCTACAACATGAATCCTTATGAGCCAGAGCCTGGCTTGCTGCCAAGATGGCCATATTTATTGATCGCTGTAATGTCGCATGATGATTGGTCGCGGCACAGGACTGAAGGCTACGGTTTTGTATCACTACCCACCAAACCTGGTATGGTAACCCTTATACATTAATGAATTTTAATTAAAGCTGCTACAGGCTTTTATGATCTAACAGTTCACACCTGGCGACCTATCACAACAGGAACGGATGAACTTAGGAGATTCTTTGTTGGGGGTTCACCAGAACTGGAAGACCTCCACCTAGCGAGAATGCCAGAAGCACAACAAGCATGAGACCCTCTGTCATGTTCGAACCATAAAGTTTGCTGTTTCAGACTGGTAAGCTAAGCAAACTGGGCCTGAAAACGGCTGCATCTGGGCAAGTTCAAATTCGATTTCATGTTCTACACCAGTGTAGAAACTATATTAGTGAAGAAAAACAGAGACAAATCAAATATGGAGCTATTCTTGAGAAAATTGGGTAAGCAACGCAACCAAAAGCATAGTTCTACTGATTTTCTGCTATTATAATTAATATTGATCCCATGAGAAAATTGCAACGTACAGCTCCTTTTTAGCGGCACCATAGGGATGCATCCAAGCATTCTCGGTGTGCTGGAGTCATTTCAGAAAGCTCGTCAGCGAATGTTGACTGTGAGAGAGAATTTGTTCATGGAATCAAGTCTGGCAGAGCAGTCAGAAAAATTCTCCGAGATCCAACTCTAACCTAATTAAGAATCGATCGCTTGTTTATTTGGCATCGAGCGCACGGGGCTCAGCGCCTGTGCACTCACTCTAATCCTCATGACATGTGGCTGGTTCGTGTCCAATAAAATCCGCTTCTTTATTTGCCTTCGCTGCACCCAAACAAGTACCGCAAATTGGACCAGCTGTCTCCGGGCGATAACAAAAAGCAGTTGTGGGCTTTTTTGGCTTAATTGTCGCGCAAAATTAGCCCAGTCCAGTTCCGTCAACGCCGGATCTGCGGAAAACAGAGGGCGACACCCGGACTCAAACTTATTGATTCCGCGGCACCACGTTGCCCTTAGCTACTAGCGTCGAGCCTAATAAATGTCTGTATGTGCTCGAGCTAGGGCTTAGACCTGCCTGGTCGGTCGCCCTCCTCAGCCAATGAAGCGAGCTACAACCTTACCGGCCATTCCTCAAGGTCTCCTACCGCCCAAACCAGCTGCCCGACTGCCTGCGTTGCAGTCAGGTAAGTTGGCTTTTTAGGGACAGTGGTTTTTATCGATTTTGTCTTGGACAGCTTTTCTACTTAGCAAGTTAATTAGGCCCTGAGTGCGTTCGTAGGTATTCGACTGTGAAATTGGAACTTGTTAGGAGAGCAGACCTTTGTTTGCGCCGGCTATGAACTGTGTTTCAGGTGCAAAGCCAGTGCCGTCTGTCAAGGGAAATTACGGCTACCTGAAGGATAAGTTCGTCAACTTTACGCCATCCAGTTGCCAGTGCAAGTTGTTCTGTGGTGGCACCAAGTGCAAATACTGCAGGAGCGATGCCTGGTCGACCGATCTGCAGGCCATTAAAGGCATCTACTCTTCCTGGTAATAAATCAGAAAATCGATGCACCCACCTTTTTCGGTGCTACTCAAAATCACACTAATGCAGTGGTTTTTGTTGACCAAAAATCTTTATAGGATTACTGAGGACCTGCTGGCCATGGCACGACCTACCACTGCTGCTCTACAAGAACATGATATTGTTAAGCAGTTTATCAGGTATGGGGTTGGTTTATCCTCTTTTTGGCCAACCACCGTACCAAGTTAGGACCTTAGAAACATACATGGGCCGGAAAATGGGTTGGTTTTAGGCAAAATCCGAAAATTTGGGGGTGGGCATGCCGTTTGGGTTTGGGGGTGCGGCGATTTTGGTGGGTGGGGTCAGGAACAGAAGTCGGCTCCAGGTGGGTAGGTGGGGTCGTTTGAGGGGTCGAGCCAAAGTTGGGGAGTGTGCAAACCCCAGACCCCCCGCGGCCCATGTATGCCAAGAAGAAATGTCAAGCCCCCTCATCCCTTTTGGCCGTCCCTGAATATTTGACCTCCCTCCTAGATCTGGAATGTTATGGTATTTTAATTTAACTACTGGTCTTGCAGAAATGGAATCACAAGCATTGTAAATCTGCAACATGCAGGAGAACACAAACACTGTGGACCTTCCCATCATTCTGGTGGATTTTCTTACAACCCCGAAGAGTTCATGAAATTTGAAAGTACAATTGTGGACGTTCTCACTGCTAAACATTTCATTGGGCTGTTTAGTCTTCCATTACAATTTCGGGTGGCCAGACTTTGGAGTATCTTCACTCCCTACAATTCTGGACATGGTCAAGGTACCTACAGTAGATATAAGACCTTAATCAAAACAGAAACCAAGACTATGTTTAGGTGCTCAGTTTCGCCCTGAATCAGGGCAAGACCGCCGTTCATTGTCACGCAGGTCTTGGGCGAACAGGCGTACTCATAACCTGTTACCTAATCTGGGAGAGGGGAATGGATCCCGGGGATGCCATTGCCTTTGTTAGAACAAAACGGTAGGTGGGGCACTGGACACAGTTGTAAAGAAAAAGTTTAAACCGTCTTCCGCTTTAGGGAAGGTATGGTGCAGACCAAAGACCAAGCAGACCTCGTTTACCGATTCGCAGACTTCTTGAAACCTCTGCGCAAGGTTTTCAATCCGGACATTAACTTCAGCTCCTACCTTACCAACCAACAACACATCCTACACGGAGTGGAGGCCCGAATTCTGAAAAACATCCCCAAAGTAGCAGTTCGAGCAATACCTATAGGGCATCTTTCATAGCTGAACCAATAGACTACAGTATATTATGGCTAGACAGAAATCCCTCTAACTGTTTACACAGAAGAGCCCAGATGCATGATTAAATGCAAATTTTAGATAGCTTACGTAATCTGCGAGCGTCTTGCCGAACTGGAAGGTCACGCAGTCCCCAACCGTCTCGAGTACAAGCTCCAGCTGTTAGCCTCAGGCGACGAATTCTTCTACGAAAAGATTCTCTCCAATAAAACGGCTGAAAAAATGCCCACTCTCGACCAAATCCGTCAGCTCTCCGGCGACCTCTTCTCCGTTCTTGCCAAGGAGCCCAGTATGATTCGACAGATGTCGGAGGACACGCCCCCCTCGTCGGCCAAACAACAGCAGATCCGTCTGCCGCCGGTGCCACTAAAACAAAACAAGAAAAAACTGAGCATGAGTTCGATCCCTGAAGAGCAAGGCAAGTCGAATGAGACTGAGGAACGGGAGTCCGGTCTGATGCCGCCGAAACGCGGCTGGAACGAGATATTGAAGTCGTGTTTACTACGCTATTTGCCCACTGAGACGCAGAAGAAACTGGAGTTGTATGAGGCAATTTTCTAAAACCGCTCTGTCTGCTGAGGACTCATCATCTTTCTATTGCTTTCAGTCCTCCCTCAAGCACAGCAATGATTCGTGGTGCGAGTTGGCTAATGAACAAGATAGTCTGGTGTTGCTGGCGCTCTTGGGCAAATGGTTTCGCAGTCTCAAGGTACGTGCTTTGTTTTTGTCTGTTGTTTTTATAAGTCGTGATTAATTTTTGATTGTTCTGTTGCTAGGATCCATGTCTTCAAATCGAAGCTTTGTTTCCACAACAAGGAATCGATGGCGACGTCAAAATTCAGGCTGTAAGTGGCGTATATTCTAAGGCACTTTACCCTGTCAGTCAGAGAGACTACTCCACTTTAGGCTACATAGCTACAAATGGCTACAATTAGCTAAATTGGGCTAAAATAGCTTAATCCGCTATGTAGCTCTGAATGGCTATACAACCATTTATGGCTATTTTAGCCAATTTAGGCTAATAAAGTGGTTTTAGCTACAAATGGCTGCGGGAGCCAGCTACATAGCCATAAATGGTTCCCTCGCCATTTATAGCTAAAAACCACTTTATTAGCCTAAATTGGCTAAAATAGGCATAAATGGCTGTGTAGCCATTCAGGGCTACATAGCTGGATTAAGCTATTTTAGCCCAATTTAGCTGAACCTAAAGTGGACTAGTCTCCCTGACTGATAGTAGCATAATGGTATTTAAAAGCCTGTCCAAAATGAGAAAAACCACAACTGAAAATTGCTAATTTAGCTTTCTGAACGCTATGTTAAATATGTTTTTAAAATTATCTCGTTTAGGCTTCTCGAATTTGCTCGAAAATCACTAAAACGTAGACTTTCGAGTTATAAATCGCTCAAAGGCGTTAATTTTGTCTCAAATTGCCGTTTTACTAAAAAAAGCAAAAAATTACAAAAATTTGTCTGGAATTGCTTCGCAGAAATATCGGAAGAAGAGGTAATAAGGTATGTAAGTACTACATTACGTATGTACATACGTACTGTTACGTACGTTAAGGCTGATGAATAATTCTGCCACCCAGTTGGCACTGGCATTTCTAAATCGCTGCCAACCACTGAATTTAGACTTCGGTCGACAGGCAAACCAACTGCCAATAGGTTTATGCCAACCTGGTGGCACTTGCCAGTCTGCCGAACTCTAAATTGCACTGTTGGCAGCGATTTAGGAAGTGCCAGTCCAGTGCCACCCGGGTGGCAGAAGAATAAATTGGCCTTTACGCAGGTTGCGGTCATCACACCAAGGTATGCAGGTAGTTAGCATCTTTGACTCCAGCATCGGACGGAATCACCTCGATCAAAGTCTGGTCTGAATACACGAGCTTCAGAAAATTCTTGGGACATACAATACAGCATGTACATTTCTTTAATGCACAGACATTTCAGAACCAAAAGTGGACCATTCTCTATTTGTGTAACGCGTTGTCTCGTCTGTGCCAGAAGGACGGCGAGATGCGTTCGGAGACGGCCACGCTGCTCTGCGATTGGCTGACCGGCACCCGCGACGAACGCGCCGAAGCTTACTTCCTCTCCTGTCTGGTTACTGTAAAGACTCCAGCTTGCCCGGCGGAGACTAGGCTGTCTTTCTGTGTGAACATAAAATCTTACTACGACCATTCAAGGACAACTCTTGTTTGCTTCTGGCTGTCACTGAAACCAATTATCTCTTC